>JAQQSU010000573.1:0-20713 GCA_028627135.1 Pseudochirops cupreus | reverse complement strand
GAGATTCTTTTTCCATTTGGCAAATTTGACTTTTTAAGGCATTCTTCTCCTCATTGGCTCCTCATTGGGCCTCTTTTGCCATTTGAGTTAATCTATTTTTTAAGGTGTTATTTTCTTCAGTCAAGTTGTTGACTCTCTTTTCATGATTTTCTTGCATCATTCTCATTTTTCTTCGAATTTTTCCTCTACTTCTCTTACTTGGTTTTCAAAATCCTTTTTAAGCTGCTCTATGGCTTGTAACAAGTCTACATTTTTCTTGGAAGCTTTTGGTATGGGAGTTCTGACTGTGTTGTATTCCTTTTGTTGCAGGCTTTGATCTTTTTTGTCTCCAAAAAAGGAATCTAAAGTTGGATTTCTGTTCTTACTTTGCTTCCTTTGCCTGCTCATGTTGCTAGTCAATTATTTGACTTTTTAGCTCTGCGGAACTCTGCTTCCAGAGGGGAGAGCTCTGTCCCAAATCGCTGGGGTTTTTGCAGCTGCCGGAGCTATCAGGAGGCCATGGTCTCTTCAGCCCTGACCAGCTTTGGCTCATTGGTCATGCATCTCAGGACCACTGCCCAAGACCACAATCTTGATCCAGGAAGCTTAAGGCAAGAGCACTTAGCCTCTGAATGATGGTTTGGCCCCCCTGCAGTCTATAGACTGGGAGCTTCTGAAGCAGTCACATGGAAGCAGCTGTAGGACTGCCGCTTCTGCTGCTTCCTTGTCCTGGAGGCAGTTCATCTGGACCCTCTTCTCCAAATTTAGCTGAGTTCCACTAACCTTTCACTTAGTCCTTATTTCTTATGGCTTGATAATTCTGGAAATCATCACAGCTGGTGCTGATCCACTCTCCTGAAGGCTTCAGCTGTGGCTTGTCCTGGCTGCCCCCGGGGCCAAGCTGCTGTATCAGGCCAGGCTGGTTTCAGCTCCCAGCCCACTGTGATGAGCCCTTTCTGTCCTGCCTGCCAAGCTGCCTTCAGCAGGAGATCTGTTTTTCTGTAATTTTGTGAGTTCTGGAGCCCTAAAATTTGTTTAGAGTCATATTTTATGGTTAGTTGAGGTGATTATGTGGGAGCTGCAGAGTATTCCTGCTTCTACGCCGCCATCTTGTCTCTGCTCCCTCTGTTATTTATTACTTTTGTGTCTTAGGCAATAAAAACAACAAAATAAAAAACCCAACCTCTTTGGGTTCAAAGAGAGTACATTATTGGACTAGAAGTTTTCATTGGTAATTTTTAGCTTAATCTTATGATTCTAATACAATACAATCATCAAATACAATCATCCCCTACCTCTGAGCAACAGACACAATCTGTATTTCTAAGAGGTGTGGTTACAAATAACATCTTTTTTTAAAATGGGACCTGATCTTCAAACTGAAGAAAACTGTCTTCGTGTGTACAGTGTGAAAAATAAGTGCTCAACATTGGTCTTTTTAGGTATATGAGCATGGGGTGGTAGCTGTGGCCTACATCTGTTTAGTGAGGACATGAGCAATATGGCTAAAGCATTAGGTTTTTTTCTGTCTTGCAGGTTAATCTCTAAAACATTTGAGTTCAAACATGGGTCCATTATCTCTGTCACTTAAGTAATCAAAGACTCCAAAGGTAAGAGGTTAGAATTATCCATCACTTAGCTAAAGTGATAGAATCATAAAATTTCAGAGATAGATGGATGGAACTTCATAGTTCATCTATGTATACAAGTTCATAGTTCAATATGTATCCAAGAAACCTCTCATAACATACCTGAAAAATGGTCATCTAATCTCTGGAAGGCATCTAGTGAGTGAGGGACATAACTGCCTTCTGAGTTTTGGATTTCTCTAATTCTTAAGAAGCCGCTCCTCTCCCCCCCAATCTAACCCACATCTGCCTCTTTAAAACTGCCACCCATTGTTTCTAGTTTGGTTCTCCAGGAGTTCTTTCTTTATAGATGTCCTTTTCCTAATTCTTCTCTTCTCTAGGCTTTAAATTCCCAGCACTTTTAAGGGATCTTTGTATGGCATGCTCTAGGTTCTTCACTATCCTAGTCACCTTCCTTTTGATACTTCAACTTATTAACGCCCTTTCTACACTGCACTGTCTAGAACATAATACATCTTTGTTTTCCAAAAGAATAGCCTAAAGATGCCAGAATTTAAAGTCTCTACTCTCTTACTTAAAAAAAAAATCATGACACTATTTGCCTTTTCCAGTCCTTGGCATCTCTCTCATTTTCCATGATCTTTCAGAGGTCATTGAGAATAGCTCAACCATCTAGGCCTAGAATTCTTGAACTAGCTATTCTCTTATTATGCTTCTATCTAGGGTTTCAAATTTCTATTAGTCATTTTTAAAATTCTGTCCTTCCTAGTCCAAAATTATCTTCCTTGTCCAAGAAGACTGAAGCAAAATAATTTAAATAGTTAATACTTAAATAGTTCTGCCATCAATTACCATTCTACCTATCCAAGGCCAAGAACTCACAGGTCATCCATGCATTGGCAGGGGGGACTGGTTACCAGTGAGAGTTCCCTTCTTCCTCTCCCCTTGTTCCAGGTTGCCCATAGCCAGAATTCATCCAGGTATCAGAGAACCTGATGGAGCATAAGTTACAGGCTGCCTCTTGCCCCAACCTTCCTGACAATTCTCCCATCTCCTGCCTCCTCCCTCTGCCACATACCAGCTGGACACTGACCTCATCTGATCCCCACTACTTTGTGAGGGAACCCAGAATTTCCATTCTTATCAAACCCTCACGTCTCCTTTGGTGGAAGGGTGTTCTCCTTTCCCTCCTCCCAAGAGTAGATATGGTTGTTTATAACCACTTGATGACCAGAGAGCTTCACTAACTCCAATCCTTGTAGCAAGGCCTTACCATCTGCCCTGCTTCTACCCTAGAGGTTCTTAACTTTTTGTGTGTGTGATGGACCCCTTTGGTAGTATCACAAAGCCTCTGAACCCCTTCTCAGGTTACTGTGCTTAAATGCATAAAATACATGGGATTATAAAGGAAACTATTATTTAAAATTTAAAAAGTTCACAGACCCAGGTTTTAAAAGAACTCCTATTCCACTACCTCTAGACCCCAGGCTCTGCCACCTAAACTGCTTAAAGATTCATGGGCCTCACTGTCTTTTGATGAACCCTTAGAATTGCCGAGGCTTCCCCTCTACCCTGCATCCATGGTACCTTATATAGATGTCATCTCTCTCAATTAGAGCATGAGCTCCCTGAAAGCAGAGAACTTTTGCTTTTCCATTTTTATTCCCCATGTCAAGTACAATACTTGGCAAGCAGTAAGCACTTAATGATTTGTTATTCATTCATTCATTTACCATTAGCAATGGTGTAACCCTGGTCCTGTTTCTCCTAAAGAAGCAAAAACTTTTTTTTTTGTTGTTGTTCTCTTCAGTACTTCTTACCAGCCTTTGCTCACACCGAGTTTGGTGCTCCTGACATTATTCTTCTAGAACTATGCAACAAGCTGGCATTTAACCCGTCCTTGCTTTTGTCTACTATACGTGTCCTTTGAAAATTGAAGTTGGTCGTTGTGTGCCCTGTTCATTCACATAGGTTTTTTTATACAACTTTCCCCTTCATTAGAATGCTTCTGTTTTGTGTCTTCAGAATTTTATCTTTCAGAGCTTCTCCCTACCTTCACTCCCACTTCCCATGGAGAATTTTAATAAAAAGAATCTGATGTATCCCTTATCTAAACCCTTTGGTATCTGTCGTCTTGAGAAAGCAATCAAAACAAATTTATTAAGCACTTACATTACGCTAAGTACTATGGCAGGCTCTGAGTATGCAAAGAGAGAAATAGTTTTCACCCTGAAGGATCCTCTTTGGGGAGAAATCATGCACATAAATATGTATATACAAAATAAATAAAATATAATTTTTATGGGGAGACACTAGGATCTGGGGTAGGGAAAGACCTCATGTAGAAGATGGTGCTTCAGTTGGGCTTTGAAGGAAACCAAGAACTCTGGGAGGCAGAGGTGAGGAAGGATTATGTTTCAGAACTGTGTAAAGGTGTAGAGACGGGATGAAGAATCATGCATAAGTAACAGCAAGAAAGGAAGGAAACAAAACTTTATTAAGTGCCTACTGTCAGGCACTGTGCCAAGTGATTTACACTTACGGCATCCTGATTCTAGGCCCCTCACTCTAACCATTGTACTACCTACCTATCTTGAAGGGAATAACATATGATAAGACTGGAAAATTAGGTTGGAGCCAGTTTATATATGGTTTAAGTTTTAAACAGAAGAGTTTCTATTTGATTCTAAAGGTGAAAAGGAATCACTTGAGTTTTGGGGGCTTTTTCCCCTAAGGAGGGGAGGGACTTTATCAGATCAATACTCTGGGAATATCACTTTGGTATATGGGAAGGGGAGGTATTGGGCAGGGGAGAGACTCAAGGAAAGGAGCCCAATTAAGAGGTTATTGCAATAGTCCATGGAAGTCTAAAGTAGAATAATCAGCATGTAAATAGAGAGAAAGGGTCAGATGTAAGAGGTGTTGGGGCAACAGAATGGGTAAGACTTGGTAACTAACTGGATATGTGGAGTGAAAGAGAGTGACGAATCAAGGATAACTCAGAGATTGTGAGTCTGAACCTTCATGACCAGAAGGATGGTGGGGCCCTCCTAAAATCAAAAGTTTATGCCAGAATATGTTCAGTTTCCTTTTCTTCTCTATCACAAATTCGAAAAGATCAGCTCTCTCTGAAATTCCCATCATTTCCACTCTAATGAGTCCACCCCCATTAGTAAGAATCAGATCTGGAACAAAATTTCCCCTCACTGTTTCCCACTTCTTGAAGGATAAAAATGTCTTTAAAGCAAATCAAGAAATTGTTAGCTGCTTTGCTTTTGGCAAAAAGAAAGCCTTAGCACATGGGTGAATAATTGAAATCTGATATGACTACTATAGTAGCTCTCCATGGCAGGTTCGTGATGTGTTTCCAATTATTTATCTATTTTTTCATTCTCTCCAGGTAGTCTATAATATGTTCAAATGAAAATATCACTTCTCGTTTCTGTTTCAATTGATATTTCACCCAAATCTTTTTCACTCCAGTTCCTTTCTCTGGTCTCTGGATTTCCTCAATTGAGTGCATCTTTTTTAATGTACACCACTATTTCCCCTTCCCCTTCTTTATCTAACCTGAATAAAGTAAATGCCCTGCTAGAACCATCTTTCAGTCATGTGCCCCAACCTAACAAAACTCAATGATATCTAAGAGTTCAAGTTTGTCTAACTGCATGAAGATCTCTGGTTCAACTTATCCATATTTCATGTAGTTGATACTGAGGATGCTGAGGACCTATTTTGGCTGATGTGCTTTTCGCTAAGATGTTTAAGGACAAAGAATGAATAGCTCTTTGATTGAAGGAATTAGTAAGGTGGAAAAATTTAACTACTTCTGATGATTTCTACAATTTGGAGGGTCAGATAAAACCCAAAGAGAATTTAGCTACTTGTCTTTAAATCCCACTACTTGTTAACGCCTGGACTTATTTGAAGCTTAGTTTCATTTATCCTCATTATAAAAATGTTGTTGAAGAGGTATTTGAAACCTCACAAGCCTTCTGGAGAATTCAAGTTTTTCTTCCTAAAAATACAGACTGTTTTATGAATTTTAATATTTCAAACCAGTGATTCTAATGTTTTTTTTCAAACAGCCACATTCTGAGGTTGGTGGGTTGATTCAAAAACACTGTCTTTTCCACAGAACCAGGGGTAGTATTTGACAGAGATATATTTCTGAAACTAGGTGAGTTAAAATAACTTTGTTTGGGGAATTCCAGTAAGACCCTTGGGACAACTGGCCACACACTGGGGTGGCAAAACAGGTTAATAAATATTTATTCAGTTCTATTATGTGTAAGACATTGTGCTTAGGAATCACTGGTCATTCCCCATAGGTTCATTTTAAACTTGACAATAAAAGCTGAGACCTTCTACTTTAAAAAATATTCAAAATTTTAAACTTTTGAAGTAAGCAATTATCATCACTATCAGGATATCAACCATAATGGTAGAATGGATTCAGCATGCTGATGATATAGTCAGTAGCTCTTCCTTCTTAGAACTTCTTCCTACAGTCTTTACAGTTTTTATGACTCATACAAGCAATGACAGCCAATCTGGTTCATAATCTCCATATCATCTATGATTTATCCCCACCCCCCTATATCCCCACCACCCACATCCTATAAGCCAAGTTATGTCAATTTTACCTCCACCCCATTTCTCATATATGTCCCCTTCTCTCCATTCACACAGATACTACTCTATTTCAGGGGTTCATCACCTCTTGACTGGACTATTGTAAAAACTTCCTGGTTGGTTATGTTTCCTTCTCCAATTCATATTCAATATAGCAACTAAAATAATCTCAAGGCACAGGTCTGACCATATTGCTCCTTTGCTCAAAAAACTTCAGTGGCTTCCTATTTTCTCTAGAATTAAATACAATCTTTTAAATCTGGTATTTAAAGGTCTCTACAACTCATTTAAAGAATACCATTACAGGCTTATCATGAATACCCTTCACAATATACCAGCTAAAATGCACTGTTTCCCAAACTCAACATTACATCTCCCATCCCTCTGCCTCAGCCTTCCAGAATCTCTTTTTTCTTCAAAATTCAGCTCCAATGTTACTCTCTCCTAATCTTCCCCACCCCCCGCAAACCAAGATCTTAGGGTTTTCTCCTACCTCTAATTAATGGCTGCTCATTTTTCTTTGAAAGGCAGCATGATAGAGTGAAAAGTACTGATTTTGGAGTCAGAGAGCATAGTTTTCAAGCCTGTCTCCATTACTGTGTGACTCTGAGCAAGTTACTTAACCTCTCAGTTTTCTCACTTGTCAAATGTGATGATTAGACTAGATTAACCTCTTCTAGTTCTAAGACCTTCCATAGAATGTAAACCCCTTAAGGGAAGGGTTTTTTTTGTTCTTGCGTTAGTACCCTCAGCATCTAGCACAGTGCTTTGCACATCAAAAGTGCCTTAAAAACATGAATAAATGTTTGTCGAAATTTCCCATGTTGTTGGCACGCTCAGGCTTGCACGGTTCTTGATGTCTATGGCCCTTTGTATCACATGGATACCTGAAATAGTATCTTTGATTACTGAAGCTTAGGTAAATTAGTCCTTAAGTTGAGTCCATTAAGATGAATAGAAGAGTTCACAATTTTCCTGAAACAACAATTTTGATGCCAGTGCCAAATTAGGATAACATCATTTTCAAAGTTAAAAAGGCTAGAATTTTTTTGGCATTTTAAGAATGTAATAATAATAATAAGTAGTGGTAGTAGTAGTATTTGCACAGTGTCTAATGGTTTACAAAATGCCATACATTATAGCTCTTTGTTTCCATACAATAGCCTCATGAGGTAGGATAAGGATTATCTCCATTTTACAGATGAAGAAACCAAGGCACAGAGACTAGAAAGGACTGTTCAATGTCACACAGCCAGCAAGTGGTAGAACCCTGGGATTTGAAAACACATCTTCTGAGTCCAATTCTAGTAGGTTTCCATTATTGCTCAAGAAACAGAAACCTAGCTGGGTAAATCTCCCAGAAGGTACTAAGCCCTGAGTTCACCCATTTTTGTGATTTGAAACTTTCCAAAGACAAGATAGCAAATACGTAAAAGTGAAACTAGATCTTTGGAAAATTTCTCTAGGTGTTTCCAAGATTCTCAGTTTAGCTCACTTGCCCTTATCTGATTGATGCCCAGTGCACTCAACATCTTGAAGGCTTAATCACTGAATATTTATTTACACCTAGACTATAATAAACATGTTACCAGGTCACAAAGCTGTAACTAGAATTTTTTTTTTTAAACATGAGGTGAAAAAAAATATGTCTGGTAGGCAGTAGAAAATAGGAGTGATTACAGCTATGCAAAGGGCAGTTTAACCATGGATGCAGTTATGCCCAGCAAGGGGTGACCCATTTTAAAGAAAATTCAACTTATGCCTCCATAGGGACTGAAGGGGCAAGGAAGGCCCTAAGAGAGTGACATTATATCTAGAGATTCTGGGGGTAGTGTCCTAGGGTGGCAAAGGGAAGCGGGATTACATTGTAGAGGCTTGCAGACAACCTCAGTAAGACACATGGGCAGTAATATTTGGACTACCATGAGAAAGGAGGATGTCCCCTGGATATTAGCATCCTGATGCAAAGGCTCAGTCAGCCTACCCTAGTTACAGCTATGCCAGCTCATTCCCAGAAACTACTTCTGTCTTGTGAAATGATTTTCTTCTTGACAATTTAAGTATCTGGAAAAAATATTTTCCTAATTCCGCAGATAAAATGAACTACTTAGATTGGTTAGTAGAATAACACTTCTCACATATCAATTTAATTGTAAATACATTTTTTAAAAAGTTAAGTAGGCTGCTTTACCCTATGGGAGAAAATAATAAAAGAAACTAAAAATAAATAAATCTAGTCTATTCTTTATTTCCACTATAAACAGTGTGATGAGTCTGAAAACAAAGGTAACAGGTCAGGCAGGACAGGCCTCGTTTCCTGATGATTATAATATGCCTTAGGTGGTATATTATCAGGCAGAATTCCAAATTAGATTAACCACTCAAGATGGGCAATGATCTCCTAAAAATGCATGGCCTGGAGAATCAGATTGCTATTTTGAAGTAGAATGTATAAATAAAAATGAGGGAAAAGCTTAGGCCAATGGAGTCACAAGACATCCTGACATATGTATATTATTAGAATGAGCCAATTAGAGACCTTGCATTGTTCCTGCAGTATAGTTTCCTGGGCAGCTCCTTGTTCTTATGTCAGAAGTGGGAGGGAAGCAATTTTATGATTCTCAAAGGGAAAAACATCTCTGATGTCCCAAATCTCTTTGTAGTTAAAAATGGGGTGAGTATATGGATATACAAAGCTCTCCCACAGACACCCAGTGTTTTCTGGTTCTGACCAGGACAAATTTAACACAAAGAAAGCCTTTTCTTGGGGCAGATCAGGATCTTCTCCTTCTGGAGCTAGGAAAACTGGGAAAGGGAAAGGAAAAGCAATGTATAGGAACAGAGAAAAAAAGTCTCCTTGCAACTTCATATTTTAATCTTCCCAAGGGAAAAATAACTTTCAATAACAGAGAAAACTTAGGCAATTTTGCATCTTATTAATTAACAGGCCTATCTCATTGAAGAATTCTGTCTCCTCCCCAACATAATAATAAGGTCTAGGGAAAGCCACTGGGTCTATGTCCAACCTAGTCACTGCAGTCCCAACCAATATCAAGAGAGGGCAGTGCAGACAACATCAACTACCTCCCAAATCAAGTCCTCAACTCTAAATCTGAGGGAATTCAACACCATTCAGTTTTCTTCTATCATTTTTCCTTTATATGGCCCAATGTGCTGCTGTGCATCACACAGCCAGCAAATAACTTTTGGGATTCCTCAAAAAGTAACAAAACAACAACAACAACAACAAACCACTATCCTTGCACAAAACCATAGCATCATCGATCTGGAGATGGCCATATAGTTCAGACTCTTCATTTTACAGATGGAAAGTCACGTGACTTGACCAAAGGCACAGTGGTGGGGTTGTGTAGAGACATAATCTAGGTCCTTCAACACTAGAGTTAGTGCTCCTCTACTTGTATCATGTTGCCATGGTTTGTCTGAAGCATGAGTGCCCCAGAAATAAAATTTTGGTTTTTGTTATTTCTTATGAAAACATCACCACATGGAACCAGTGCGATTTAGTGCCTAGAGGCTTAGACTTGGATTCATAACACTCAACTTCTAATTCTGGCTGTGTCATACAATATATAGATGCATGATAACTCTGTATAAGTTGCTTATCCTTATTGTACCTTAGTTTCCCCATCTGTATAAAAAGGTTAATAAAACCTGTACTATCTACTTTGCAAGGTTATTTTAAGGTAGGTACTTTATGAAGTGCTGCATACATGTGATATTATTATCCCAAGAAAGACATACAAGAATAAGAAAATGAAAGGGATCCTAGAAGAGGAAATGATTTAAATATTTCAAATAATGGATGATTTCATCATTGTCAGCATTTCTTCTACCACCAAAGACTGCAGCACCTCCATGATTTAGTATACAGTATTTATGGTTTGCTCTGGCCAGAAGGATGAATCACTTGGTGACCAACCTTCTGACGATGAGCCTCTGAAATTAGTTAGGCTGTGTTTCAGAGAGCAGAAGTTCTCTGAACCTTTATTTGAAGTTTTTTCATTTAAACAGAAATTATAAAAGCCTGTGACATCCGTTAAAGACTCAGGGATAATTCTATCCAGAGCTATTACTATCCTGGGTAAATCAAGATTTGTCCCATGGGGTTGAAATCATAGAGACCTGATTCTTCTCTTCAGTGACTTTTATCCTCATGCTTTGCCTTATCATCATCAGAGAAATTGTTCCCAGACACCTCTTTCTTGAATTCTACGTGTTCCCTTTTCCCCCTATCCCATTTGTGGGGAAGGTTATCTAGTGAATGGGCAACCTTATCTTCTGAAGCAAAGGCACTCACAATTGGATCATCCTTTGTTACATCCACTGCTCCTTTCCCTGCACTCAAATATTGTTCCTCTTTAGGAAAGCATCATACCTCTGCCTCCACACCAGGGTGCGGCAAATATCACTTGTCTAAAAAATCATGAAGAATGTAGAGAAGCAGTAATTCTAGAAAGCTAGAATGAGATGGAATCCCTTTAAGTCTTAAAGGGACTGGTTGAGAAAAATTAAAATTACTATTGTTTTTTCACAATTCCCAGAAAGCGTAAAGAATATATAACTTTAAGAAATGGTAAAGGAAAAAGACATAGTATTAGGAAAAGATTTCTCTAAATTCAAGGATAATAGATGCTTTTTTCTAAGAAACATATTGCTATGTTTGTTCATTTATTCATCTATCCAATTCTATCTATGTCTCTCTCTGATTGGTTCTCCCCAACTCGCCCAGAAATGGAACTGCAGGCATTCCTCATGGGCTCAGTCCCATCCCAATCAACATAGGAGTTTTGCCCTGCTACATTTCCAACCTGCAATACTCCAAGACTCTTTAGGAAACCTGGAAATCACCTGCTCCCTAGGGACTCAAGAAACCCACCACCTTCAACCCCTGGGGTAGAATAGCTGAGATTACAGGTATGTGCCACCAGGTCTGGTATCACTATCCTTAACGAGGTTGACAAGAGAGAAGACAGATGGCTTGATGTCCAGTATAAAATTCCGAAGAGGAAATCCTAAACTTGACCCAGAAAACATAGACATATACTTTCCTGTTTCCACACTTGCAAAGCATAACACAACTTGCTAGCTCTAAACATATAATAAAGATTTTTCCAGACTCTTGCCTACTTTTCTGGGTTATATGCTATATTACCAGAAAACGTCACCAGAGAATAAATGATGAGGAATAGTAAATGACAAGAGGTATTAGAAAGAGGAGAAGAAGAAGAAAAAAAGTATCTATAAGGAAACAACTAAGTTCTACATAGCTTTAGAGACAACATTGTACAACGGGAAGACCACTAGAGTAGGAGGAAAGATGTCTGGGTACAAATCTTAACGGAGACACTAACTAGCTGTATGATTGTTCTGAGCTTCAGTTTCCTTCTCTATCAAATGGAGATAAATAACATTTACTTTAAATCTTGGAACTTCTGTATAGTAAGTGCTTTTTATACCTTAAAGCAATAAAAGCCTGAATAATTATTATATTTTATGATAATAGGGACAAAATTAGACGTGACAGAACTTTAATCCTTTCTAATGATATAAAGTCAAATTGGGATGGCACAGAGTTGCTGCAACTATCCAGAAGTCTAAACATGCTAACACAAATAAATGTCCAGAGGCAGAAAAAATAGTAAAGCTTTAGTTAGACATAAATAATACAATTAAAGAATAACTACTGCATGACACCTTAGATAAGTTCTCTAACTACCGTATATCTTATAACTAAAACCATTTCATATTCGTTAATCTGTAGACCTAACCGTAAAATGCTGACTAACAATATTCTCCTTAAGAAAGTTCATGGTAGATGTCCTAATACTTAAGCCATTCAATCTTGAACAAAACTAAAAATTAGAACTTATATGTTAGTAAATAATTTAAGACTGACCAAGAAATAAGACTCCAGAACTCAGTAAAACCCAAATGGCAATCAATTTCTGGTTAATTCAGTAATTTTAACTAGACTAACATATATTGAGTATCTATTATATTAAGAACTCTGTACCAGGTACAGAAGCTACCAGAATGAAATCAAATATAACTCCTCTTTTCAAAAAGTTTGTGACAGGATAGGTGGTGGGTAAATACCACAGTCCTTAAACACTGGAATGATCAGAATTATTCTTATAAAATTACTTAAAAAGTTACCATCAAAATAAAATTTCTCTGCTTTCACATTTTAGAAACAGTATGGATACTTCCTTGTGCGCATGTGTGCAGGGCGGGGGAATGATGGTGGCACATAAGGGGTAGAGGAGAGGCTTATTTTAGTAATGTGACATCAAAATAATTAAATCCCCATAGATCTCTAAAAGCCAAAAAAACCCGTTACCTACCAGCTCTTGCTGGGAAGGGCTTTCCCTGCCCAGTCAATGGTAATATTCAGCTCATAGAAAAACATACTGGAATCTGCCTCCTTCAAGACAGCAACATAAGCCAAGGAGATGTGTGTTTGACTTGGTGCCAGAGTAACCATAAAACGTTGGCAATTTACTAGAGACTCTATGCCGCACCACTCTCCCAAAGGACTTAAATAAACTTCAGATGGAGAACATATATTTTTACTTGAGAAAAGGAAAGAGAGAGAAATGTGCTAGTTCATTTTTAACCCATTTCTCCAGCATTTAATGTGAAAAAGGTCTTCAAATAAGTAATGGGCTACCTTCCCTCCCCCTCTGCCCCTCTCCTAGTGACCCCTGGACACAGAGAGTTAAAAGCGTGCAAAATTGGAGAAATGCTTCACGTCTAGGTATTTGTTTTCCTGGAGAATGATGGCTACACAAGCGGATAAAAATACTTGAGGGAAGGCAAGTCTAAAAGAATTCCTCTGCTTGGCTGGGCCATTTTCTGCCTCAGAGTTCAGACTATTTCCTGGGGGAAATTTCAGCTTTTACAGGGCTGGTCTTGTAGTTTCCTTCACTTTAGGACTGCCCTATTTGATACTGGGATATGGTGACATTTTCCCATATGTTTATATTTTCCCAGGTACAGTTAAATTATAGATTTGAAATGGGAGGGGCAGAAGCTGATCAACTGTATATCAGAAATGTTTTCTTTTCCAGCCTGAAGTACGACCCAAGGTTGCTAAAATGGTCAAAATTTTCCTGCCCATCTAATAAAGACCACATTTCCATGGTCCACAGCAAACACATTTATTGACAAACCGTCTGCAGTTGCGAGCCCCAGAGCCACTGGTTACACATAGAGCCGTGAGTGAATTACAACCTAATCTATTTATTCTGTATATTCTGGGAGAGATGCAGTACTAAAATTACACACGGGGCCACTGATGTAATCACCTGATTTTCCTTTGGCAGAGTTCTATTAGAATAAGTCAGGGCTGCTTTCGGGGTGCTTCAATACTAGGAAGATTTGGAGAATCCAAGGAGGAGTGGAGAGATGGTAAGGGGTTATGTTCATTCAAAAATGCTGCTTGTTCAACTCAACTTTTTTCCCCATTTGGAACACTTTTTAAAAAAAATTCCCATTTCTCAATTAAATCAATGGGAATTCAATTGGCCCTCACCTTTGGGTGAAGGTAGACAATGAAGAGGGATCTCCTGAAGGAAAAGACCAAGAACAGTTGGAATCTGCATAGCGTTAATGGACTTAAGTTAGAGTTTAAGTCAGTCTGTTTGGTAGGGAAGAATAAAGTACCTCTGTTGAGAGTCTTCTGAGATTTGAAACTTCTTAGGACATCTAATGAAATTCATGTGCTTTATTCAATATCTTTATGTCAGAGACATTTTTCTCACAAACTCTAATATCACTGTCCCATTTGCTTGCTAGTTTTCATTTATTTCACTAGGGCCATTGGTTGCAGCAAGTCGTTGAGTTTACCTACCATTTTTACTATACTTTTTAACTTCTCTCTTTAGATTTATAAACTGGTAAACTTAAATTCACTGAATATCAGAACTGGAAGGGGCTTAGAGATCAAGCAGTCTGATTTCTCACATTTTACACATGGGAAAACAAAGTCCCAGAGATGGGAAGAGACTCACCTAAAGTCACCTAGTGGTCTGGTGGTGGCATCAGAGCTACAACCCTGGTCTCATGATTCCCAGTTCAGTTTTCTTTCTACTAAATTATGCCTAGTAATTTGTTATTCAAAGTTTCTATCTTTCCTCAATACCTACAGAATTTTGTCTTTATACCTTTGTTGCTTTCTTCCCTAAAATTCGTGTGTCATACCTATCTCTAAACCTGCTTGTTTGATTCAGTAACACCTTACCATATTTGAAGAAGCCCGTGTACTCCATTAAAGTCTATACAAGTTCATAAGGCCTAGGAAGGGGTACAGCACAGTCTGTGGATCATCTCAGGTATAATCATGGAATATATCCAGGAGTCACACAGGATGAGAATGTATGGATGTATTATATGATCTCTATCAATGGAAGACTTACCCCCACATCACAAAGCTATGGAAATATAACTGGTAGATAAGAGCTGAGCCTGGAGTCAGGAAGACCTGAGTTCAAACAAATCTGGCCTCAAACATTTCCTAGCTGTGTGACCCCGGGCAAGTCACTTAACCCTGTTTGCTTCAGTTTCCTCATCTGTAAAATAGAGATAATAATAGCACCAACCCAGGGCTGTTGTGGAGATCACTTGAGATAATAATGACAAAGTGCTTGGCATGATGTCTGGCACATAATAAGAGCTATATGAATATTAGCTTTTATTATTATTATTATTAATTTAACCAATTGACTACCTTGATCATCAGAAATAACTGTATTATTCTAACCTAGACTCATATCCTGGACCAATATTCACCAGACTTGATCTCTCCATTTAAATTCAGCTTGAAAGTTGTCAGATAGATGAACTAAAAATGGGCTTTTAATACCTCTCAGTGACGGTTTGGACTTCCTCTTAGGAAAAACAAGTGTCTCCCTCCACACACAGCAAGGCTTTATAAATGGACTTGAATATTTAAAAGCCATCAGGGCTGATATTGTCTGTGTCTGTGTGGGTTTCATAAAAAAGAAATGTACTGAGTGGAAACTGCATTTAAAATGTGACCCCAGATGGTGGCAAGACTCTAAAAACGCAATACAACATGTAAAGAAAGATTAACGACCTAAACCAGGTCAAAATTTATGAGGTGAAAGCCCATGTAATCCTCGAGAAAAATGATACCAAGCACTAGACTAGACAGCTAGAAAATACCTTTGCTTAGTTCACAGAAAAATCATGTTACCTCTATTTTCTGTTTTTAGGGGAATGGCAGAGATATGTTTGGTGCCAAAGGTTCATTACTCATTTTTGATGTTTTATCATCATGAAGACTAAATTTTGTTTTGGAACATGAACAGAAGGGTTTTCAACCCTACTAATGAATGAGCTGCCTCTTGGTCCTGACAGCATGCAGGAGTACTGCAGCTATACTTCTTTCATCATCTTTCATACAGACCAAATTCTGCCTCAAATGCTGCCCAGAGAGATGCAGAGGATGGTCTCTTGTAGGATAAACTGAAGGAGTACTATACAGTCTTCTTTCCTACCAATGATCTGGGCTAAGAGTAAGTAGAGTGGGGAGTGGGTACAGTAAGGACTTCCAAGTAGAGCTCTTCTTTCAATGGACATCTCTTTTCTTCTATGCCCAATAAGGAAGTTGGCCTAGAGGATTTCAAAAGTGTCTTCTAGCCCTTACATTCTACATTTTAAAGACCCTCTCAGCTCTGAAATTCAATTTTGGATATTCTAACATCTCTTCAGGCTCTGATCACCTATAACATGTTCCCAGAGCCTATTAATACACTACTGATCTCCTTTTGTGAGTGAGCAAAGGAAGGGTACTCCTACTTTATGTGATAAGATACCATCTCCCCTGCTTCCTTTTTTCAGCTTACTGAGCTTTGAAGTCAATCAGAAGGGTCAAAAGATGTAGATGAGCACACACTCATCCCCCCCGCCCTTTGCTCGTCAGGCGGAAGGACTGTCTTGCACAAACACACACAACAACAAAAACAACAATGCTGTGAGAAATGCCCATGGCGAGCAGTTCTGCCTCTCAGAGGAAACATGAGGCTGTGCTCTCTGATCACACTTTGTTCATCACAACAGCATAACAATAGAGAAGATGAACAGATTTTGAATTTAGCATCAGCACTGCTGTGCTTATGGCACGCTCCAACAATGAAACCGCCTTCTTTGAAATACTTAGCTAAACATTTTATGTTTTCAAGCATAATTTTCCATTGCTTACTGGAAAGCCAAAAAAAAAGCAGCACTAATTAACTGCGAATGATCTTAATCTATTCTTAACCATCAGTAATGTTTCTTTTAAAAATAGATGCATTAAGTGGACTTATCCAAGAAGTAATTAAGAAATAAGTAATTTTCAATATTTTCCCCTCCATATTTAATCTCCTCTCCCATTAAATACACAGCATACATCAAGACCACAAAGAACATGGAATAATTATGCTCAGCTTGATATGTGCCAACCAGGATGACAGAAAGGTTTAGAAAATAATGGTGAAATCCCACGACACTACGCTTCATGGTCCAAATAGGGGGTCGCAGAAGAGGTATAGGTCCAATTAGCATGTAGAGAGTGGGATATTTTAGAAAAATAGCTTCTGAAAGTTAAAAAAAAAGATTTGTGGGCCAAGCTTACCTATCTCTCAGGTCTCCATCCAATATTAGGTGAAAAAAGAAAAAGGATAAATTAAGTTTCAATTTTTTATTGTTCTCAACATATAATAAGTGGAGGGGAAAGATGGAAATTCTTCAGAGACCAAGAAAATAGCTTTACCTACCTCCTACAGACAAACATATGGGAAGGGGGGGAGCACCATCAACTCAGGTACTACGTGATGGTGATATTTACAATATTCATTCCATCATTCCCTGGCCTTCACACTAAGATGATTCCTCGCAGCAACAGAGAGATATGACGGAAATACTACTTCCTGGGTCTGGAGCCTACTACGAAATGAAATGGATCTGGTGATTACCTCAGTCAAGACGGAAAAGCACTAGATTTGGAATGAAAGAATTTGGGTTTGACTCCTGGTTCTTCTAAAATGACCTATGAGACCTGGGACGGTTCTCTGGGCCTCAGTTTTCTCAATTGTAATATAAAGGGGCTAACCAGAGGACTGGGGTTCATTCACACAACAAGACTTAATATCTGCAAGACAGTTGGAGTAAGTCACCGGAAGGATGGTTTTTGAGTCGGGACCTCCTGCGTCATGTTAAATCCTGTTTTTGGCTTACCTCTCAGTGCCCCAGGCAAACTCTCTCAGACCACAGATTGCAGTGAAGGTGTTGGTGGGCATTGGCAGAGGAAGCTCCTAATGAAGTTTGAGATCACTGATGAAATTAGAGGTCCGGTCCCTGCTCACCCTCCCCACCCCAAACCAAACGCGCCAAGCCCTGTGCTTCATGCGAGGGAGACAAAAACAACTTTAAATCCTAGGCTGTACTATGAACACTGATTTTAATTTTCATGACATCTTTCTGGAAAAATAAATGGGAGAAATTTTCAATCATTCAATGCACTTGAATTTGTGTTCACTGGATTATTTGTTACTCCAGTATTTTGGGTAGAGAATTCAGGAACTGCAGGAGATATTCTAGCACTAAACACAATGTGCTGTGAACAAAGTTTGCCCTTTAGAAGGCTGGCTGAATAAATAAATGAATCAGTTCTACTTTCCATTTAATTCACCCTCTTTAGAGATAGCTTTTTCCTTCTGTCCCTTAGTGACTTCATGTGTTTTGATGGATTTAATTTTCACCTCTAAGTGGATGTCTCCCAAATCTTTGTCTCTAGCCTCCACCTCCAGTCCTACGTCTAATTACAAATATCTTCACCTGGTTGTCTCACCATCACTCCTAACTCAGTATGTCTCAAACGAAACTCCCATCACCACTCCTGAATGAGTACCTTTCCCAACATCCCCTTTTATGTTGTCTGGCCACCATTCTTCTAGTGTCCCAAAGCTAGAAACCTTAGACTCATCTCTCTCCTTCATCCCCTATTGAATTTGTTAAGCTATGTCATTTTTTCTTTTAAAATGTCTCTTGAATTTGCTCTTTCTTTCCATTCACTATTCCTACAACCCTAGACCAGAACTTTATCACCTCATTTTCTGATTCTTACAGTGTCTTACAGCACCTTCCTCCAAATTATCCTGTCTACAGCAGCTAGGCTATTCTTTTTAAAGCCCCATTCCTATGCTCAAGAACCTATAATGACCTCCTCTTACCTAAAGAATAAAGTTCACAAGGTTTGTTTGGCCCTCAAAGTTCTCTTTAATCTGGTCTCACTTTACCTATTCAATTTTGTGTTCCACATTCCCCATCATGTACCTTCTCATTAGGCGAGCTTCATTAGCTCACTTTCCTCACTAGACACTGGATATACTACAGTGTTCCTGCCACTGATTTTCCTCATAATGCTCTCTTCCCATCTGTCAATCTGTAGGCTATTTTCTCTTTTCCATTTTTCTAAATCTTATTTATCTTTCAATGTCCAGCTCAAGTCTAACCACCTTCAGGGAAGTAACAATGGAGCAGATAAAGAGTTTAAAGCAGATAAAGGCTTACATTCAAATCTTGATTCAGGTAAAATTGCTATTTGTCAATCTCTGGCAAGTCACTTAATCTCTCTAGGCCTCAGTTCCCTCATTTGTAAAAAAGGGGGTGTATTGAACCAGATGATTGCTAACTCCCTTTCTGGATCTAAGTATATGTATCTATGATTTTCTTGCATGAAATACTTTTCTTACTGCACTACTGGCTATAAACTAAGAACTCAGTAGATTTCTGATTAATTGATTACACTTATAAATATCTCTCCTTCCTATGTTCCTAAGTGGATCTGTGAATTTTAAAAACAGCCCATTTTAATAATATAACATGACAATTGGAATCATCAGTATTCTCTATTGCTCAAAGAACCTAGATTATGCCCTGATTCTTGCACATGACAGTTTAAACTTCCAGAATGATCCTTCTTCTGTTGAATTACATTTTTTACTTCCATTAACACATAAACTTTCCCTCCTTTTAGAAATTTTCCACAACTGGGACCAATGTATTCTGCTCACCCCATCTCAAAATTTATATTCTAGGCTGTCTTTTTACAAATATTATCAAATGATTATCAAACTTGTATTGTACTTAACATTTGTAAAGCACTTAACCCAGTATCTGGCACATGGTAGGTGTTTAATGAATGATTTTTTCCCATCTTCCTTTATGAATTTGTCCCCAGGACTTTTTGGTCTCCCCCTTCTCCAATCCATATTTCTAAAATACAAATGTGACCATGTCATCTCCTACTAAAATTTTTTGAGAGTTTCCTATTACCGCTCCAATAAAATACAAAGTCCTCAGTCTAGCATTTATGACCCTGCATGACTTAATTCCCATCTACCTTTCCCATTTTTATTTCCCACTCAAAGTGGTAAAGTTCTGAGAGTTTCCAGGTCCAGGAATGCTTTGAAAAGGCAAACCTGGGGGGCAGAGTCAAGATGGTGACATAAAAGCTGGAGAACTTGGGAGCTCCCCCCATAACCACCTCAAATACCTATAAAATATGATGCTGAACAAATTTTAGAGCTCCAGAACTCATGAAATGACAGAGAAACAAGGTTCCTGCTGAAGGCAGCCCAGCAGGCAGACAGGAAGGGTCCATGGCAGTGCACTGGGAGCTGAGACCAGGCCTGCATGAACCCAGGGCTGTAGGCCCAGGGTGGCCAGGGCAAGCCTCGACTGGAGCTTTCAGGAGAGTGGATCAATGGCAGCTGTGGCAGTTTCCAGAATTATCAACCCATAAGAAACAAGGACAAAGTGAAAGGTCAGTGGAACTCGGCTAAATTTGGGGGAAAGTAGTGGTCTGGCTGTCTACTCCCACAGCAAGAAAGCAGTGGCAGCTCTGTAGCCACCTCCACGTGGCTGCTTCAGAACTCCTAGCCTGCAGATTGCAGGGGGGCCAAGCAATCATTCACAGGCTAAGTGGTCTTGCCTTAACCTGCCTGGATTGGGATAGTGGTCTTGGGTGGTAGTCTTGAGGTGCATGACCAGGGAGCCAAAGCTAGTGGGGGCTGCAGAGATGGCAGCCCCCTAACAGCCCCGGCAGCTGCAAAAACCTCAGTGATTTGGGACAAGGCTCTCCCCTCTGAAAGTAGAGTTCTACTGAGCCCAAAAGTCAAGTAATTGACTGGCAACATGAGCAGGCAAAGGAAGCAAAGCAAGCACAGCCATCCAACTTTAGATTCCTTTTTTGGGGATCAAAGCATAGGGAAGAAGACAACACAGTCAGAACTCCTGCACCAAAAGCTTCCAAGAAAAATGTAAACTGATTACAAGCCATAGAGGAGCTTAAGAAGGATTTTGAAAACCAAATAAGAGAAGTAGAAGAAAAATTGGGAAGAGAAATGAGAATGATGCAAGAAAATCATGAAAAGAGAGTCAACAACCTGACTGAAGAAAACGACACCTTAAAAAATAGA
>JAQQSU010005728.1:0-13719 GCA_028627135.1 Pseudochirops cupreus | reverse complement strand
TCAGTCCCCCTGCTGCCTGCAGGCCGCGGGCGGGAAGCTGGAATGCCGAGGCGGGTGCAAAACCTCTGCCTTTCGCTTTTCTGCTCTGGAGGCCTTCTGGCTGGACTGCTTATCTCCCCCTTTCAAAATCCCCACTGGCAGCTGCTGCTAATCCGCTCACCTGAGAGGCTCCTCAACTCCTCCCGTCCAGCCGCCCCTGGGGCACAGTCGCGGCTTCAGGCCAGGCTGGTTTTGGTTTGCAGTGCTGATATGGTTCCTTGCAGCCGAGCTGACTTTAGTGGGAAGTATCTTTGTGTGCATGTTGGAGTTCTAGGATTGGTTTAGAGTCCTATTTTATGGGTATTTTGGGGTGGCTATGTGAGAGCTGCGATATGTTGCTGCTGCTACGCCGCCATCTTGGCTCCGCCCCCCCTAGTGAAATTATTGATAGTTTCCATGATTTGTTCTTTGACCCACTTATTCTTTAGGATGAGATTATTTAGCTTCCAATTAATTTTTAATCTATCTTTCCATTGTCCTTTGTTGAATGTAATTTTATTGCATTATGATCCAAAAGAATATATTTAATATTTCCATCTTTCCACATTTGATTTTTGAGATTTTTATTCCTTATTACATGGATAATTTTTGTGCACGTGCCTTGTGCTACTGTGGAAAAGACATACCCCTTTTGGTTCCCATTCAGTTTTCTCCAAAGATCTGTCATACTTATTTTTTAAAAATATTTTATTTACCTCCTTCATTTCTTTCTTGTTTCTTTTTTTGGTTGGATTTATCAGGTTCTTAGAAGGGACAGTTGAAGTTCCCAGTAGTATAGTTTTGTTGTGTAGTTCTTAACTTCTTTAAAAATTTGAGAACTATACCACTTGGTGCATATATATTTAGTGTTGATATTGCTTCATTGTCTATGGTACCTATTAGCAAGATGTAATTTCCTTCCTTATCTCTTTTAATTAGGTCTGTTTTTGCTTTTGCTTTCTCTGAGACCAATATTGCTACTTCTGATTTTTTTTTTACTTCAGGTGAAGCATAATAAATTCTGCTGCAGCCCCTCACCTTTACTTTGTGTGTCTGTCTCTCTGCTTCAAATGTGTTTCTTGTAAACAACATATTGTGGGATTCTGGTTTTTGATCCACTCTGCTATTTGCTTCTATTTTATGGGAGAGTTCATCCCATTCACATCCACAGTTATGATTACTATGTTTATTTCCCTCCATCCTATTTTTCTCCTGTTTGTCCTCTCTTTCCCCACCAGTGTTTTACTTCTATCACCTCCTTCAACCTGCCCTTCCTTCTGTGAGCCCCTCTCCTCCTGTTTATTTGATCCCCTCCCCTCCCACTTCTCTTTCAGGTAATATAGATTCCTATATTCAACTGATTGTATGTTTTATTTCCTCTTTGAACCAATACTGATGAGAGTAAGATTCAAGCAATGCCTATCGCCCACCCTCCCATCTTCTCCTCCATCTCTTCATGTGAAATAATTTACCCAATTCTACCTTTACTTTCCTTCTGCACCCAATGTACTCTCCTTTCTCATCCCTTGATGTTTTTATGTCTTCCTCAAATTCACTTTACACCTGTACCCTATCTATGCATATTCCTTCTAACTGTACTAATAGTAATATAATTTTTAATAATTGTAAGTATTATCTACCCATGCAGGGATGTAAACAGTTTGGCTGTATTAAAGCCTTATGTTTTCTTTTCTTTTTTTTACTGTTTCTGCTTCTCTTGGGTTTGATTTGGAGATCAAATTTTTGGTTTAATTCTGGTCTTCTTAGGAAAACTTGAAATCCTTTTGTTTCTTTGAATGACCATTTTTTTCCTTTAACGTTTTATGTTTAATTTCACCAAGTAAGCGATTCTTTATTGTAGTCCTGACTCCTTTGCCTTTCAGAATGTCTTGTTCTGTGGCCTCTGATCT
Source organism: Pseudochirops cupreus (assembly GCA_028627135.1). Lineage (NCBI taxonomy): Eukaryota > Metazoa > Chordata > Mammalia > Diprotodontia > Pseudocheiridae > Pseudochirops > Pseudochirops cupreus. The sequence continues at coordinate 11,791 of JAQQSU010005728.1, read as the reverse complement.
TTTAATGTTGCAACTGCTAAGTCCTGTGTAATCCTGATTGTTACTCCTTGATATCAAAATGATTTCTTTCTGGCCACCTGCAGCATTTTTTCCTTGGTCTGATAGTTCTGAAATTTGGCTTTAATGTTCCTTGGAGTTTTTATTTGGGGTTCTCTTTCCCGAAATGATCGGTGGATTCTTCTGATGCCTATTTTGTCCTCTGGTTCCAGGATATCCGTTTTTCACGTTAAGCTGTTTTCCTTGATAATTCCTTGAAAGATGCTGTTCAGGTGTTCCTTTTGATTATGGCTTTCAGGTAGTTCAATGATTCTGACATTGTCTGTCCTGGATCTATTTTCCAGGTCATTGGTTTTTCCCATAAGGTATTTTACATGTTCTTCGTTTTCATCCTTTTTGAATTTGTTTGATTTTTGGTGTCTCATAGGGTTGTTAATTTCCACTTGCCCAATTCTAACTTTAAAGGAGTTGTTTTCCTCAGTTAGCTTTTGTACTTTCTTTTCTATTCGATCAATTGTAAGGAGTTGTTTTTTTCAGTGGATTTTTGTATCTCCTTTTCCATTTGACCAATTCTATTTTTAAGCAGTTTTCTTTTTGTAAGTGAGTGACTCTTTTGTCATAATTCTCTTGCATCACTCTCATTTCTTTTCCTAATTTTTCTTCTACCTGTCTTCTATGATTTTTAAATTTCTTTTTGAGCTCTTCCATGAATTCTTTTTTTTCTTTTGGAGGGGGGAAGGTAGGGCAATTGGGGTTAAGTGACTTGCCCAAGGTCACACGGCTAGTTTTGTGTTAAGTGTCTGAGGCCGGATTTGAACTCAGGTCCTCCTGAGTCCAGGGCCAGTGCTCTATTCACTGTGCCACCTAGCAGCCCCACTTCCGTGAATTCCTTCTGTGCTTGAGAGTACTTTCCATTTTCTTTGGTGTTTTGCCCACAGGTGCTTTGACATTGTTGTCCTCTTCTGAGTTTGTGTCTTGATCTTCCTTGTCACCATAATGACTTTCTATGGTCAGATTTTGTTGTTATTTTTTTGCTCCTCTTTTTGGGAGTGGTCTTTTTCCTTTCTTCTAAATTTGAATTCTTTTCCTGGTTTGAAGGGGACACTGTCTCAGGCTTCTTGCGCCAGGGGCTGCAGGGGCTGGCTGTTTACCTGGTGCTGCACTGATGTTGCCTTGAGGCCCACAGGGGACCCTTGTGTCAGGTAATGCACTGAGGGGGGACATGGGAGCGTGACTGACTCTGCTGGAGGTTGTAGGGGTCTGGAAGCTTATCTAGTGCTAAGCAGGGTTCTCATGGTGGTGTCTAGTGTGTGTCGAGGCTGGTGGGGTACATTCTGTGTTTCCTTGAGGTTACACTGAAGCATGTGGCTTCTGGCAGCTGCCTATTTGCCCAGAGCTATGGTGAAGCACATGGTGGTTCCGAAAGCCAGAGTCCGCCATCTCCCTGGCTATGCTGAGGCAAGTAGGGTGCCTGGTGTTGGCATTTGTCTGCTTCACTGACCTGGGCCTCAGGATCTACCTCTGGTTTGCTGAGGTGGGGCTTGCCACTGAGTTGTTCCATAATAACTCTTTTTGGTGAGATTCCTTTTTTGTTTTTTCTTTCAGTCTACTTTGTGACTTTAGGATTGATGTTAAGGCTGGGCTCTACCACACTTCTGGTGGGAATGTCTGAACTATCTTATTGCTGCTTTTTTGGGGTATTGAGTGTTGTGTTATACTAGTTTCAAAGGCACAGATTGAGACCTGCAAGTTTTAGTGCTCCTAAAGTGGTCTGATCCAAGACAAAATCTTATTGCTGCTATCTTGTTCTAAGCTCTGCAACTTCCTGACCTGGGTTTAAATCCGAACAACAGTAGAATGCTGCTGGACTCTAACTGTATCAGTCAGCTGGAAAGCTCTTTTGTTTCAGTGGAAAAGCTATAGGCTCTCATTTGTCCTGGGATTTTTTTCTTGTTATTTCTCATTGGGTTGAGACAGATGCCAGAATTCAAATCTTACTTTACTCCTGATGAGTCACATCATTGCTGCTTGGTTCTGAACTTTTTTCTTTCACGGTACATTGACCAGAGCCTCCATACCTGAGAATATTACCCTAGGGCGCAAGTCTTCTTTTTAGTCCACCCTGGATCTGCTACCCACGACTCAGCAGTGAGTGACAGAATTGCTGCTTGGCATCTACCTCATTCTATACTCTACTACAGCTCTAAGATCTCCTCTCATGGTTGTACACAGCCTCTCCTTGAGAAGTGGAGGGCTCAGATGAGTGCTGTGCTCTTGCTTTAACTTGCTTTAACGTCTGCAGTCTTCTCTATCTCCCTCTGCAAACATGATCTAGACTGAGAGAGATTATAATTAATAACTAATTATTTGGGGAGATTTAGAGTTCCCCCTTCTCTCTATCTTCATTTCAAGACCCCAATATTTCCTCCATCCTCCCCGCTCCCCAACCTTATGAAGAATCTCTAGTCTAAGGGGAATTTCATTCAAACAAGTTTGGGTGGAGACAGACCCTTTTTCCTAAGTTGCTCAAGGCTGGGAGTGGTCTGGGTATAGAAGTAATTCTCTGTCCCAGGGTGGCATGGTGTCACTCTTAGTCCCTCATTGTAATATTCATTCTCTCATTAATTGTTAACCAGAGTTGATTGCTATCATTTTGAACATCCCTTTTCCAAAAGAACATGTGAATTTTAAGCCCACCTGCCACGATTATCTTTGGTCTAAGAGAGAAACAGCCAAATGACCATCCTTTTATTAAAATACTGGCATTATTAATAAAATTACTAAAATACCTAGAAATTATATCTCTTGAGCCTTTTTCATGCCTCAAGGCAAATGACTCACTATAACTTTTCCTGGATTTCACCATCAGGATTCAGTCTTGTTCATTTTCTAGGCCTGTTGGAAGGAGTTTTATGGAGTGGAGTTCAGGTGTGTTGTTCCTTCTACTCCACCATCTTGGTTTAGTATAAACTTCAAAGTTTTATTCAGCTCTGATCTTTAGCTTGAAAATCCTCTATTTCATTTCCCTGTAGGATTATACTCATTTTTGTGGGTAATTTACTCTTAGCTACAAGCTGATATCTTTTGACTTATGAAATGTCATACTCTAAACTCTCCTCTTCTTTGGAATGGGGGCTCCTAAATCATCTATAATTCTGACAGTGACTCCTCAGTACTTGAATTTTCTTTCTGGATGCTTTGCAAGATTTTCTCCAGTTACTGACCCTATTCTTAAATAATACGATTTTGAATTCTTTTTACTACCCTGTTTGCCTTCATATGGACACTATCTATTATGGACACTATAATTGTCTTCTTTGAACCATACACAGAACTTAACACAATACTCCAGATATGGACTGATCGGGGAAAAAGACAACATATCTAACATAGCCATGTCTTCACTACCTATGGAGCATTACCAATGTAAACCTAATAGGAACTGATGAGATTAGAAGACCTACAATTTCCCTAAAAGACAGCTATTGTCAGGCTACTCATTTAAAATAAGCCAAGATTGGGGTGGCTAGGTGGTGCTGTGAATAGAGTACTGGCCCTGGAGTCAGGAGGACCTGAGTTCAAATCCAGCTTCAGACACTTAATAAAAAAAAAACTAGCAGTGTGACCTTGGGCAAGTCACTTAACCCCAATTGCCCTCCAAAAAAGCAAAAGTAAAAATATATAAATAAATGCATAAAATAAAATGAGTCAAGATTGGGGCAGCTAGGTTGTGCAGTGAATAGAGCACGGGCCCTGGAGTCAGGAGGACCTGAGTTAAAATCCAACCTCAGACACTTAACATTTACAAGCCATGTGACTTTGGGCAAGTTGCTTAACCTCAATTACCCTGCCTTTCCTCCTGCAAAAAAAAAAGATCAAGATCACTCTTGTGGTGTATGACTTCAGAGTCAAATTTCAAGGCTGTTGGAGGACTGTACATTTTTTGTATATTTAATACAGTACTTCAGACTAGGACAATATACTCCTTTGTCTCTGTCTCTTCTTCCTTCCTACTTTCCCTTCTTTTCTTCCTCTTCCCTCTTTTCTTTCTCTTTTCCACCCTCCTCTCATGCATCAGACAGTTCCCAAGAAGGAAATAGTAAAGTTGTTACAGGGATTAAAAAAGAAACACAGTTGTCAGATGATGGGCTACAGAGATCTCCATTTCTCTGGCAGAGTCCATTTTATTTGTTTACTGGATTAAGAATAATTCATCTTGTCACATTCCAGGGCTACTATATAATTATGCTCAACAGGGAGAGCGATTTTGACCACACCACTGTTTATGTGCCCAAATCAGCAGTCAGAAGAAACTGTCTTACTTCCTTGATGTGACCTTAGCAGGGAAAACAAGCCTTGTTATTTTAGCTTCCTGTCATAGTACATACAGACTTATGAGGAGGTGATTCTGAGTCTGTGATGACATATATACTGACCTGGCTTAAGAAGGGGAGTATCCCTTTGCCATGACTTGTTTTCCTTAATGTTATTGAAACTCTTCTAATATGACTCACAAAGTTAAGTAATTTCTCAACTGATGCCTCTTCTATTCTTGAAGTGTTCAGAAATGTAACGCAAAGGATGGACACCCTACTGCATGTTTTGAAATGGGTCTATATGTTCTGCTTCTCCAACCCAAGGAAGAAGACAGGAGAATTTCCATGAAAGCAAAGCAAAGAAGAGACTTAAACTACAAAAAATAAAAATAAAAAATGGATCACAGAATTCCGATGGAACTCAGATGCCATCTAACTCAATCCATAAACAACGGGAATTGTCACTGTAACATACCTAAAAAATGGTTGTCCAACTTCCACTTGAAGATCATCAAGATGGGGGAACTCATCACCTCTCAAGGAAGGCAATTTCACTTTTAGATAGTCAGTCAACAAGCATTTATGAACACCTCCTACATACCAGGCACACACATACACTGTGTGTAAACTGGGGATACAAAGAAAGGCCAAAAAAGTACCTGTTCTCAAGGAGTTGAAAGTCCAGTGGGAAGATAATATGAAAACAAGCTATCCCAGATAAATGGAGATAATCTCAGGTAAAATTAAGGAGGTCTGAGAGAAACTTTTTGGAGAAAGGGAGACATTAGTAGATAAATGAAGGCAGACATAAGGTGGAAGAGAGTTCCAAGTATGGAGCTCTGCCAGGGAAAATGCATAGAGTCAGGAAATGAAATGTCAAGTTAAAGAAATGTAAAGCAGATCAGTGTCACTGAGTTGCAGAATATGCAGAGGGGTAAGGTAAGAACACTTGAAAGTCAGAGAGGGGACAGGTTGTGAAAGTGCAGCTGGAATTACTAGGAAATTTTTCCTAAAATCTGCTTTTTCTTTTTTTAAAAAAACTTCCATTATTCCTCCTGGGTTTATTCTTTGTCACCAAAAACAGCAAATTTTGTTTCACATGAGAGACCTTCAAATACTTAAAGACAATTATCGTGACCTTTCTGACTTTTTCCTTCTCCAGGCTAAGCATCTTCAGCTTCTTCAAAAGATCCTTGTATGACAAAGACTAAAGGTGTTTTGTTATCCTGGTTACACTCCTATGGATACCTTACCAGTTATCATTATTCTTAAAGAGTAGTGCCCAGAAGTGACCACAATACTCCAGATAAGTCCTAAGAAGGAGAGAATACAGTGGAGCTATGACTTCCCTATCTCTAAAAGCTGTGTATTCTAAATCCATCCCAGATCTGTTGACTGCTGTATCACTTTGCTAATTCATATTAAGCTTGTTGTCCACTAAAGCCTTCAGATCTTTTTTCAGAAAAAAAACATGTTAACTGTATTATATTATTGAGGCTGATTTCTTTATATCTAAGGACAATACTATATGGTTATCCATATAAGATTTCATATTAAGTTCATCTCAATACTCCAGTCTGTCAATATTTGAATAGGGGGATGGAGCCAAGATAGTAGGAACTCACCTGAGCTATCTCCAAAAACCTTCTAAACAACTTTAAATAATGCCCCAAAACAAATTCTGAAGTAGCAGAACCCACCAAAGAACAGGATGAAATGATTTTTAAACCAAAGACAAAAATTAGAAGGTCAGTAGGTGGGAGTGGAATGCAGCCCTCAAAATGCAGCTGGAGGAAACTGACTCAGTGGTGGCAATGGCGGTTTTCGAATTTCTCAGCCCACAGACAGTGAGGGGGTCAGACAAATGGTCAGGAGAAGATTTCAGGGGTCCCTTTGCTGACGCTGAGGGCAGTGCCCTGTTGCATTGGCCATACTTGAATAGGGGTTGCAGTCCTGGGTCTCAGTCCCAGGGCAGAAGGAGCGCTAGCACGCCAGAGCTGTCAGTCATGGTGAAGCAAGGACCCTCATCATGATTGCAAGGCAAAAAAGAGAGCTTGTGGTCAAGCAGAGACCAGAAAATAGGCTAGGAGAGTAGCAGTAAACCCACTTCTCCGTAGATCGTACCACCTCAGAAGAATTGAAATTTCTCTCCAGTTCTCTTTATTTTCTGAGCTTTCCAGTGTTTTTAATAACAATGGGTGTTGTATTTTGTTGAAAGATTTTTCTGCATTTATTGAGAAAATCATGTAAATGTTTTTGCTTCTGTTGCTAATACAGTCAATTATGTTTATAATTTTGTTTAAACTGAATATTCCTTGCATTTCTGGGATAAATTCAGCTTGATCATTATGTATGATCTCTTATGTTAGTCTCCATGCTTGAATTTCATTGAAAATGTTTACATTAATATGTATTAGGGAAGTCGGTGTATAAGGTTTCTTTCTGTTTTGCTTTTCCTGATTTAGCTTTCAAGATCCTATTTGTATCAGTGAAATAATTTACTAGGACTCTTTTTAAAACTTATTTTTTCAGTTTATGTGGTCTTGGAATTAACTGCTTTTTAAATGTTTTGTAGAATTTCTTTGTAAATCCATCTGGTCCTGGGAATTTGTTTCTTAGAGAGTATATGACTTTCAAATTTTGTTTTGAAAATAGACTGTTTAAAATATTTCATTTTATATTTTGTTAATATGAACATATTTACATATTTTAAAATATTCATCCAGTTCATTCAGGTTGTTCATTTTGTTGGCATATAGCTGGATGTAATAGGTCCTAGGAATTGCTTTTATTTATTTTTTCTTCACTTTTCATTTTTCTTCATTTTCTTCAATCTACCTTTCCCATTTTTGATATTGGTCATTTGGTTTTCTTCTATCTTTTCTTAAAAGTAGAATTACCTAATGTGTATATTATAAAATTACCTCATGCATTAAAAAAACTAGCTTCCATGTTAATTAGCTATTTTAGTTTTGATTTTGTTAATTTTTTTTTAATTTTAAAGATTTCTATCCTTTTTTTGCTTTAACTAAGGGTTTTTAATTTTGTGGTATTTTGAGGGTTTTTTTTAAAATTTGCATGCCTAATTTCTTGATCTGCTTTTTGCTTTTTTTGTTGATAAAAATATTCAGATGTAAATTTTCTATTAAATGTTGCTTTTGCTGCATCTCACAAATATTGGTATACTATCTCAGTATTATCATCATCTTTGTTGAAATTTTTCATTATTTCTATAAGTTTTTCTTTGACCTACCCATTCTTTACGATTAAGTTATTTCATTTCCAACTAATTTTAAATCTTTCCTTCAAAGTCCCTTTATTGATGTAATTTTTATTACACGATGATCAGTAAAAAGTATATGTTTTATTTCTGCTTTCTTGCATTTGTTTGTGAGGCTTTTATCCCCTAATGCATTTTAAATTTTTGTGAGCATTTTTTCATGCACAGCTGAGAAACAGATGTACTCTTTTCTATTCCTATCAGTTTTCTCCAGATGTTTGTCATAACTAATTTTTCTAAAATTCTATTGATCTCCTTAAATTCTTTCTTGTTTATTTTTTGTTTAGAGTTTTTTTTAAGTCTGAGAGGGGTAAATCAAGGCGATCCACTATTATAGTTTTACTGCCTATATCTTCCTGTAATTCTTATAACCATTCTTTTAAAAATTTAAATGCCATGCCATTTTGTTCTGATAAAGTTCTGAGCCATATGTATTATCTCTCCATATGAGAATGTAAACAGTTTATCCTTGTTTTAGCTCCTTATAATTGCTTCCTTATGTGTGCCTTTTTATGCATCTCCTTGATTCCTGTGTTAATATGGCAAATTTTATACTTTGATCTTTTCATCAAGAATGTTTAGAAATTCTTTATTTTGTTAAAAGTTCATTTTCCCTCTCTCGGATTACATTCAGTTTTTTGGATTATGTTCAGTTTTTGTTTTCAAGCTTAGGTCCTTTGCCTTCTAGAACATCATATTCCAAACTCTACACACCTTTGGAGTAGTAGCTGGCTGCTAAATCTTATGTGAACCTTACCGAGACTCCTCAGCATTTAAAGTATTTCTTTTTGCCTTTAGCAGTGTTTCTTTTTTTCTTTGACTTAGAAACTCTGGATTTTTGCTTAAACTTCCTAGGAGTTTTCATTTAGTGGTTTCTTTCAGAAAATGATTTCTAGATTCTTCCAGTTTTCATTTTTGCCCTCAGGTTCTGAATTTCAGAAAGTTTTCTTTTATGATTTCTTGAAATATAATGTCTATATTTTAAAGAAAAAATTATTATTATGGCTTCCAGATAGTCTAATGATTTTTAAATCTCCTTTCCAGGTAGGTTATTTTTTCTATGAGACATATCTTTTTTAATTAGATTTTTTTCTTGTAGTTTTATGGGGTCATTTGCTTCTATATGGCCAATTTTAATTTTCAAGAAGTTACTTTCTTCAGTAAGGTTTTGTACCTCTTTTTCCAAGCTGTTAATTCATTTTTCATAATTTTTCTTTGTACGTTTTTTCCTCTATTGCTCTTGTTTGGCTTTTTAAGTTATTTTAATTTCCTTTTCAAATTCTTGCTTTAACTCCTCTAGAAATTTTTTTGGACTTGTGTCCAAGTTACATTTTTCTTTGAATCTTCGTAAGCATTTTCAAATCATTTTCATCTGTGTGTCTGTCTTGAGCTTCCTGGTCTCTGTAATATTTCTTTATTAAAGGATTTTTTTTTTTTTACTGTTTGCTCATTCTTCCAGCCTACTCTTTGATTTTGAATTTTATTTTAGTGTTAGTCTCTGCACTATTTGATAAGTAGGTAGAATATCTGGCTTGGGCTTCTATCTTCTTAAATCCTTTTGCTGCTTTCACAGCTTAGCCTGGGACCCAGAAAGTTTTCAGTGTTCTCAAAGCAATGTAATCCTAGGTAAACTCTACTCATGTCCTCTTGGTTTGATTTCTGCAAGTGTGTGAGTCAGGTTTGGGTTGGTCAGATTATCATTGCTCAGGAGATTTAGTAGAATACTCCTAGAATCAATCACTATTAGCTTGCCCTGGAGCTTTGTGGATTAATTTCCACTTTCTTCTGAGACTCCAATCTTCCTTATTCTACTGCAGGCTTATTTATTAGGTTAAAGGTTAAATATGAGTCACCACTCTGCTCTAGGAATCAGTCACATAGCTACCTTTCCAGAACTTGTTCCTTCCTCAATAAACAGCTATGGCCAGTGCATTTGACAACTCTCCATACTAGTTCAGTGACCTGGTTAGTGGGCAACAGAGCCACTAGATATCTGATGGTTCCTGAACCCCGAACTTGTTCAGGGAACCTCTGGGATCTCTTTCTTCCTTGGTAGTTTTTGTTCTAGTACCCTTTCCGAGGCCTTTTTCAGTCCCTGACCACTGGCATGTTTCTCACCACACGCTCTTGGCCAGATTCTATGTGCTGTGGCTGTAGATCTCTCTATCTGTCTGAGTCACACTGAGCAGGAAAAAATGACTCACAGAGACATTTTCCTGATTTTCCTTACTATAATCTGACCTGATGCATTTCCAAGGTTTTTGAGGAGGTTTATTGGGAGCTAAGCCATACTGTTTCTTTTTGCCCTACGATTTTAACTCTGCCACCCGTTATTATGTCGTTTGAAAATATGATGAGTGTATCATCTGTACTTTATCTAATTCAATGATAAAAATGTTAAAAAGCAGCACAATGTCCAGCACAGATTCCCTGAGAGTACTCCACTTGAAACTTTCTGCTATGTTGATATATTGTTGGGTTCAAACCTAAGAACATCCATTAAACTGGTACTGAATGTATCTGATTATATTATTGATTGATAATCTATAGCTTTCCAATTTTTCTACAAGGGTATTATGAGATATTTTATGAAAAGTTTTACAAAAACCTAGGTAAACTGTAATGACTTGCTTATTTTAGATGCTTGCAGTAATTTTTCTTTGATGTAAGAGCTATGGATTTTGGCTATGACATTTTTAGGACTTTTCTTTAAGGAGTTTCTTTCATGGGTCAATTCTTTCTAATTTCTTTGCTCTCTGCCTTTAATAGCTCTCAGTAGTTTTAATGTATGATCTTTTGAAATATATGTAAGGTTTTTTTGGATCATGCATTTAAATAATTTCAGTGATTCTTAAATTGCTTTTCATTGATCTATTTTCCAGATAAGTTGTTTTTTATAGCAGATATTTTACATTTTCTTCTTTGCTTTTGTTCTAATATTTTGTATTGTCTTATGGCATTACTGATTTCTGTTTGGCCTAATCTAGTTTTTAGGTAACTTGTTACTTGGGTAAGGTGTACCACTTTCTTTTATAATCTATTTATTCTCCTTCCAATTCATTCCTCCAGAACTCTCATTTCATTTTTACTTCTTGCATTATTTCTTCTATATATGGTCCTTGGGGAAAATCTATTTTTTCTTCTACTCATTATTTGCGGCTGTTACAGATTTACTCACTCTACCTTTTTGGGTCTCTAGATTTACAATGTGTTTTATATTGATTATTGTTTTGTTTAATTTATTCATCTCTCCAACTTTAGTTCTTGAACTGGGGCCAGCCTCTGCTAATTTCTTCACTTTTGGGTGGGGTGGTCAGTCCTGCTTGATCTCACCCTTATTCCCCCGGAGGTTTGTGCCAACCTCCACCTCCCAGGGTAAACCTCCCCTGGATCTTTGAAGTCTAAAGCACTTGATCTTCACGATCTTATGTGGTGTCTCAGGACAACGTAACCAGAACCATGGATCTCTTTAGTGTAAGTTGGGCCAGTCCTTAGCATTAACATGCTGCTCTGGTCACTATTGCTCCCTGTGCCTTATAAGATCTCCACCTTGGGCTTTCTGTCCTTTTTAGGTCTTTTGGGGGACAGATCATCTGTTTCTGCTCCCTCCAGACCCAAAGTCATACAGCCTCTTGTCCATCCCAGGGAGTGCTAGGAGGCTGTTGACCTGTTTGTTGGTTCTTTACTATTGCCCATGGGCTTCTGTATAATTGGGGTTTGTTTGTTTGTTTTTGGCAATTCCAAGATGTGAGCTGTTACTTAGCTTATTTTTGGATTTCTGGATAGCATTATTCAGTCTCGGGTTAATTTCAGATGCTTGCTAGAGTGGGAGCTGGGCAACCCACCTCCATTTAGCCAAACATTTTAGTTAGAAGTCTCCATGAACTTTTCTTGATGAAGTCATGTTAGTTCTTTGTAATCACTTATTTCTTTTTTTTTTAAGGTTTTACAAATTTTTTTAAAATTTTATTATAGTTTGCATCATTCATTTCCACAAGATTTTGAGTTACATATTTTCTCCCCTTATTTCCTCCACCCACTGCCCCAAAACAACCATCCCAGTGTGTCCCCCCTCCCCCAGTCTATTCTCTCCTATGTCACTTTTTGGTAGGGCAGGATGGATCTCCCAAATGCAGTGCCTGTGTATCTCAAGGTCCAGTTGGATGTAGTCAATAATAATAATAATAATTGCATATAT
>JAQQSU010005727.1:0-13719 GCA_028627135.1 Pseudochirops cupreus | reverse complement strand
AGTTCTCTGTGTGTCTGTCTGCCTGACGTGGATCTCTTGTAAGCAAGATAAGGAGTTTTAGCTTCTGATCTAAGCCATTCTCCTCTTGTTTTCTGCTTTATGGGTGAATTCTTCCCATTCATGGTCACATATATTCACAGGTGAATGCTAACTGGGCATTTCCTTCCATTCTTTTCTTTTCTGTTTATCCTCTCTTTTTTAACACTGTTCTTCCTAAAGAGCCCGTATTGCTTTGGACCACATGTTCGGTCCCCTTGCCGTTCCCAGGCACCACTGCTGTTTCCCTGCCCGCAGCCAGTGTTTATTCTGTTCCACTTTAGACTGGGCCTCATCCCGTTGTGGCGTCTTCCTTTAAGTCTTCCTGAGCTTCCTTTTTCTGAAAAACCGATTCACTGTGACTTTTTCCCGGCTTTCTCGCTCAGAATTGCGTTTGGTGTTTTTTGTTGTCCTTTTACGGGAGAGGTTTTGGGAAGGGTTTGGCAGTTGTGATCTCTCCGTCTGCCATCTGGACTCTGTCCGTATTTTGGAATTGATAATTTTGGCACTGCTTCTCCCCTTACTCATCTCTCTTTACGTCTCTCCCTCTCCACTTCAGTGATTAAGTAGGTACACTTATAATTTCTCCAGCTTACTGGAACTTATTGATGAGTCTAGAGGTACCGCCACAGCATTGGTGCAGAAAGTGAAGGGTATCGTTATCTCTTTGAAGGCTGAGGTCCATGAGTGCCTAAGACAGGGCACGAGTCTGGTTTGAAGATGCTGAATAATTTGTTGTCTGTAATTTAATTCACTCAAACAAAGCAGCTAAAGTATGTGCAAGGTGGTCTCCATGCATAGCTCTGACAATGACCATCTTTGTTAAATATTCCTGCACGGAGCACTTGGCACCTCAAACGGGGTCGGGCCTGCGGCCTGGAGACCACACGTGGCCCTTTGACTGAATCCAGGCTTCGTAGAGCAAATCTAAAGTCACGTTTCCCTGTAGAGCCTCTATCCTCAGTCAGCAAATAAAGCACTTTTTGAATGACGTCTTAACCTTAGATCATCTTTAGTGTGATTCAGCTGTTTACCATACAATAGGTTATTTTCACCTCTCAGTAATATTTCACCTAAAAAGATGCCATTTTCTTTCAGGTTTTGTTGGTGGAATTGAAGTTACCCCCAAATTGATTTAAAGGAAACAAGAGAACTCTGGGTTCCACCACAAGGATGATGACAAATGGATGTAGTCCCAGGACAGGCCAGCAGTTCAGTACTAGTAAGGTAACGCTTTCAGGAGATTTTAGAGCCAGGTCAGAATTCTGTTTGACATTTTTTCATAACTATTTGTTCAAGTAATTTTGGGATTCAGAATTAAACTCCAGAGTTAATGGTTCCTGGGGCAGCTAGGAGGTGCAGTAAATAGAGCACCAGCCCTGGAGTCAGGAGGACCTGAGTTCAAATGCGGCCTCAGACACTGAACACTTTAGCTGTGGGACCTTGGGCAAGTCCCATAACCCCAACTGCCCTGCTTTCTCCCCTCCAAACTCCCCCTCAAAATATACACACCCTTTCCCAAATAAAAAACTCAGAGTTAATGGTTTCTGACTTTAGAACTCACTTAGATAAAAATAGAAATACTGGTTACTTAGGCAACCCATAAAACCAGTGGTTGGCCGTCGTGGCTTGAGTGAATAGATGAGAGAGCATTTAAGCATCTGCTTGTGTACCTGGTGCTCTGCTAGTGGCCGAGCACACAGATGCACAGTGAGACAGGAGCTGTTCTCCTAGTAGAGAATGACAACACACACAGTGACCTGGAGACCAGGGAAGGTAGTTTTATTTGGGGAGTCGTAGCAGGAGTGAGTGATGCCAGAGAGCAGTCAGTTATGTATTGGTGTTACCAGAGCAAGAGGTGGGATGTGATGGTGGTGGGGAATGTAGACTTATGTGTGCCCAGAAGCAGGTCAGATGAAGTGGTCTGCAGTGGGTGCATGTGGAGTATGGTTGGGTGAGAGCCAGATATAGCATATGAGGTAAATTTGTGTTCACCCAGCAATAACACAGAATCTACACAGAAGGAGAGAAAATCTTCTAGAAAAGGAAAAATAAAACCAAATCCTCATCTTTTCAAAGCACTTACGATCTTTCTATTACTGAGTGAGTTTAATGTGTGCAAATAGTGTTATGGAAATGAATTAAGACTTCCTAGGCACTCTGCCATTGCTCTGAGCATGGCTGTTGATCAGTGAGGTGTCTGTTTTGGGTAACTGAGGCTTGAAAGGTATTTGTTCAGGCATGGAAAATTGGGAAAAGTGTACAGCATATTAACAATCTATTTGACCGTGTATTTTTGGCAAAACTATAATTTAGGAAATAGCACAGATATCATTAGACTCTTTCTTATAAGTAATATAATTCCTAATTTAAAAAAGGAAAAACAAAATTTCCAAATATAAATAAATACTATTATTGCTACTTAACTTGATTATTTTATGTGTCTAAGGGAATGTTTTCAACTTTCTCCATCTTCAGGCCTGTGGCAGGATCCTTTTTACTATTGTTTTCTCTTACTTTTATTTAACTATTTTTCTTTTTTATTCTGGACTTGACCGACATCAAATAAAATGAGCATTTCCATACATGAGTAAAACAGGAGGAAGATTGTACGTGAGTCCGCAAGTGTCCATCACGTATAGCGCACGCATGTGTTTGTGTATATATATATATATATGTACATATAAAGTCTTTTTAAATAGAAGTTCATCATAAAATCTTCCAGCTCTCCTACTTATTTGTGTTTCATTTTGCCCTTCCTTCTGTTCTCTTGTGGATTTAAAAAAACACCTCAGTGATACCCATTAATTTTCTGTTTTGCAGCCTTAGTGTTAGGCACTTCCTCATCCAGTACTTTTCCCGTTAAATAAAGAAAAAGACAGTTCTTGTAACAAATATAGGTAATTAAGCAAAACAGATTCCCGTACTGTCTGAGTTCAAAAACGCATTTGTCATTCTATCTCGAGCCCATCTTCTCTGGTTAGGATGTGCGCGTGTATCTTCATTGGTTTTTTGATCTTGTCTCTTAAGTCCTATTCCCAGATACTATTAAGAAGAAAGATGGCAATGATTTCTTAAAAACTTCCCTTAATTTCCCTTTCTCCAGGTCATTGTTGGGCTGCCATTTAGAGCCCCTGACCCTTGCCTGCTGTCTGTCTGTCAGCATGACCCTTCTCAAAATGGAGGCTGTCTATCCCTACACCTTTCTGATGACTTACCCAGGATCTCCAGCTTGACTTCATTAAAAGGCCTGACTCTTTTTTTTTCCATGCAGTAAAAACCATTAAACAAAAAAAATGAAGCCAAGTTACATGGGATTCTTTAGGGTAGCGTTCGTAAGAGAAAAAACCACGTGTGTTCCGGCCTTGGCTAAATTGTGGATTATAAGAAGTTAATGTTCATTTGGGCTGGAAAGATATGTTGGGTCCAGACCATCTAGGGCTTTCAAAGCTAAACAGAGGAATTCCCATTTTATTCCAGGGGCACTAGGAAGCCATTGAACTAAGGGCCATGGTCAGACAATAAGGAAACCTAACATTTACATGGCACTTACTGGGCACTGTGCTGAGGCCCTTATCATCACTATCTCATATAATCCTCACAACAGCCTTTCAAGAAGAATGCTATTATTGTCCCCATTTCATAGATGAGGAAACTGAGGCAAAGAGAGGTTAAGTGACTTTCCCAAGATACCAGGCAGTGGGCCACCTAACTACCCCCTAGATCTGTATTTAAGGGGAATTTCTTTGACAACTCTCTGTTAGACTGATTAGTGTGGGGAGGGACATTAAGCAGGAGAGCCTAGTAGGACACTATTGTGATCACCTAAGTGAGAGGTGATTAGGCCTTGAACTAAGGTAGCAGCTTTGTGAGGGGAGAGAAAGGGTTGGATTAAAGGGATGTTTAGGAGTAATGGTGAGATTTGGTAAGTGATTGGATATTTGGAATGTTTTATCAATACTAGGCAGATCAGTCAATCCATTTTGTTTTCTGTTCCTCTTTGCCATCACGTTCACTGGTTTTATTGAGCTTTGTATTCTATTTTTATTGTGAACTTAACAAATATGAGCATTTTAATGTACAGAGAAGAACAGGAAAACAGGGTCACATAAGAAGCTATCCATCTGCTTTTCAACAGGACTTTCTCTTGTGGGTGTAGGCCTCCATGTCCTAGTGCTTTTTCCTCCCATGGACTATAAAATACATACCCAAGTTTCTACCCTGTGGGTTATTTGAGGGGTTTTGATAAATTACATATTCAGGTATCCTAAACTATTTCCATCTTTTGTCATCTTTGTCAGTTTGGTGGGTATGAAGTGGTAACTCCGAACCGTTTGTGTTAAATCTGCCCAATTTTATTAAAATTATTCTAACATTTATGTAGTTGTACATTTTCATCAATCATTATATCATCATAAGAGGTTGTGAGGCATCGCGTCTACAGTACTAAACTTGGAATAAAGAGGCCCTGCAGTGCAAATCCTGCCTCATCCCCTGGGCTGCCTGGGGGACCAGGCAGGTGGGTCAACATCCCTGTGCCTCAGCTTCCTCATCTGCCAAATGCGGTACAGCTGTACATGTGTAATGATACCTGCACCCCTTAGATTACTGGGCTATTATGATGAAGAACAAATAAGCTGACCTAAAGCATTTTGCACATTTTAAAGTGATATATAGACATGTCAGAAATTCCTTTCTCTTAGCCATAATTGTTAAACGTGTTTTTCCATTCTTCTCATTTTGATATAATTTTGTATTTAGTTTGTTCATTTATAATTTATAGCTATAAAACTGAAGATATATAAATCAGGGATTCTTAATCTGAGGTAGATAAAGTTGTTCCTCAAAATACTTTGATAACTATATTTTAGCATAGTTTCTTTTGTATTTTTCCTATGCAGTTTATTTAATTAATTTAAAAACATTATTCTAAAATTTTCCATAGGCTTCGCTAGGCTGCTGAAGAGATTAATGAACCGAAAAAAGGTCGAGAGCCCCTGGCCTAAATGTTCTTTCTACCAAATATCTTTCCAGTTTCTTTTTAGCTCATTTTCTTCTTAACATACCTGTACCTAAATCTTCATCATCTGAATCCAGAATCCCTTGCGTGTATAAATGCATACAAATTCAGATCCCACTCCTGTAACAGATTGCACTCAGACACAACATTTAAGAGTAGCTAGATAAGTGAATGGCTTGCTGAATGGTGGACTGCATATAGATATATAGGAAAAGACGAGACTGGGTGAGGGCCATCGGATACACATATAAATAGTCTTGTGAGTAAGGATTATTTCATTTCTTGTATTTGGATCTCGTGTCTTGACTAGTAATTTTGATTAATTGCTGAATTCTAGCTTTACCTATTAGGATTAATTTTGCCACTGCAGCTGCCGTGAGCTTAGTTGGCAAGGTCAATCCAGGAGGCTCTTTACCCAGGAGGGAGAGAGTTATCTATTGCCAGTTGTCTCATAGACACTACGGAAAGAGATACAGAAGCACCTTTTCTTGGTAAAGGGGTTGCACGGTACTCAGTGTGCTGTGAACATAGATGATCTCAATGAAGCAGCTCTGGTGACATGTCAGAAAGAGAAGGGCATGTACGCGTCACAAACCTGCTGTGGAAGTCAGAACCCGTTAGTGAGCTGAACTTGGCAGGGCATCAGGCCATACGTTCTTTCTCCAGTAAAGCCGCCTCTTAAAAACACTGGGCTTTCACGAATAACCCTGATAATAAAACTTAACATTTACATAGCACTTTGAGGTTTGCAAAGCAGTTCAAAGTATTTTTATCTCATTTTGTCCTCACAACGACTTGGGAAGTAGGCACTATCTTTAGAACGTTTGTTACGATCCTTGAGAATCAGTCAGTCAGTTACGTAGAATTTCTTGAGCGTCTGCTCTGTACCCTTACGCTTTTGCTCAGGGCTGAGGGTGAAAACACAAAGAATAAAAAAATCTCTACTGAAAAGAGCCTTATATGCTGATGGGAGAGACAGGTACATTAAAATAATATACATACTTATTTTTTTCACACATTGTACTTTTTGTTATGTGGAAGCAATTCGTTTTGCATACTTTTTTGAATTCCCCTCCCCTCAAATGTTTAAAATAATTCCCAGCAAAAAAGACATAGTTAGAGTAAACCAGAACATACCATTCTTTGATTATGTCAGTTAACTAAGGTGTCACTGTCATTTTTTTTATTGAATAATTCTGTCCATCATGGTGTAGATGGTCTGGGCCATTTTGGTCTCATTAAAGGATGAAACTTTTGAGCCTTCATTTCCAAATCTCCCTGTTACCTCGCCAATCTCTCTAGCGCATGAGTTCCATTGGCAATCACTGCTTTCATATCCTCGTATTCTCTTCGTGTTTCTCTGTGTTCCTCACTCATGATTTTTCACATGCAGTGATAGGAGGTTATTTTTACTATGCTTCATTTTATTAGTCTTCTGCTAATCAAGTTGTTAATTAGCTTAAAATGTAGAATACAGATCTTTAGTATAGGGATGGTCATTTTTAATTCTTTTTTCCTTTTTTTTATGACATGTAAGTTCTTTTTTTTTAAATTTTTTATTTTATTTAAGTTTACATCATTCATTTCCACAAAATTTTGAGTTACAAATTTTCTCCCCATCTTTCTCCTACCCACCACCCCAAAGCAGCCATCCAAGTGTATCCCTCCTGCCCCAATCTATTCTCTCCTATGTCTTTCCCCCTCACCCCTCTGACTTTTCCTTTGGGCAGTATGGATCTCCCAACCACAGTGCCTGTGTATCTCAAGTTCCAGTTGGATGTAGTTAATAATAATAATAATAATAATGATAATTGTATACATATATATGCGTATATGTTTTTAACATTTGATTATAGAATTTTAGATTCTAGATTCTTTCTCCTCCTCCCTCGTCACCCACCCCCACTGGAAGGACAAGCAATCAAATACAGGCTGAACATGTGAGATTATGCAGAACTTCTACATAGTGAGCACACTGTGAGAGTCTGATTATATGTCCCTTCTTCCTATCCTGCCCCCCCATCCACTCTCTACCCTGTCCCTGTCCCTGTCCCTGCACAGAAGTGTGAACTTTCATCAGCCCTCCTCACCACCCTGCCCTCCCCTCCATCACCCCACCTATCATCCCCCTTCCCCCTACTCTTCTATGTGGCAAGATGCCCAGTTTAGAGTTTATGTCATTCCTTCCCTAAGATAAATTCTGTGAGGCTAAGGTTGACTCTTTCCCTTTTGTCATCCTATTCTACTCCTCTATTCTAACAATTGTCTCTTGCCTCTTCCATGAGATGCTCCATTCTGACTCTCCCTGTCTCCTCTCAATATAATCCTCTCTCACCTCAGAATTTCACCATTTTGAATATTATCCCTTCCTATTCAATTGATCTTACGCCCTCTATGGATTCATTTATGCTCAGATATGTGCTTGTATGCATATGTAAACCCTCTTATATAAATTTATGTGTATGTATATGTATATATACATTTGTATTCCCATGCCCTGTCCTCATACTGAGAAAAATTTCATCAGTTACAGTTGACACTTTTGCATGTTGTCATGTAAATAGTTCATCTTTGATAAGTACCTTATGATTTCTTTTCCGTGTTTATCTTCTCATGTTTCTTGTGTTGGAGTGTCAAATTTTCTTTTCAGTTCTGGTTTTTTCAGCAAGAATGTTTGAAAATCCTCCACCTAACTGAATGACCATATTTTCCCCTGGAAAACTATACTCAGTTTTGCAGGGTAGGTGATTCTTGGTTTTAATCCAAGCTCCCTTGATTTCCAGAATATCATATTCCAGGCCCTTCACTCCCTTAATATAGAAACTGCTAGATCCTGCATTATCCTAATTGTGTTTCCACAATATTCAAATTGTTTCTTCCTGGCAGCTTGCAATACCTTCTCCTTGGTCTGGGGTTTCCAGAACCTGGCTATAATATTTCTAGGAGTTTTCTTTTGGGGATCATTTTGAAGAGGTGATTGGTAAATTCTTTCAAGTTCTATTTTGGCCTATGGTTCCAGAATATCCAGGCAAATTTCCTTGAGAATATCTTGAAAGATGCTTTTTAAGTTCTTTTTTGGATAATGGCTTTCTGGTAGGCAATAATTTTTAGATTGTCTCTCCTGGATCTGTTTTCCAGGTCAGTAATTTTTTCAAGGAGATATTTCACATTGCCCTCTGTTTTTTCATTTGTGTGGATCTGTTTGATAGTATCTTGATTTCTTATAAAGTCATTTGTTTGCATTTGCTCCACTCTAATTCTGATGGAATTATTCTCTTCAGAATGCTTTTGAGATTCTTTTTCCATCTGGCAAAGTCGACTTTTTAAGACATTCTTCTCCTCATTGGCTTTTTTCATTTGAGTCAGTCTGTTTTTTAAGGTATTATTTTCTTCAATCAAAAGACTCTCGTTTCATGATTTTCTTCCATCATTCTCATTTCTCTTCCCAATTTTCTTCCACTTCTCTTATTGGGTTTTCAAAATCCTTCTTCAGCTCCTCTATGGCCTGTAACAAGTTTACATTTTTCTTGGAAGCTTTTGGTGCAGGAGTTCTGACTGTGTTGTCTTTTTCCAGTTCCATGCTTTGATCCTTTTTGTCTCCAAAAAAGGAATCTAAAGTTGGATTGCTGTGCTTACTTTGCTTCCTTTGCCTGCTTATGTTGCCAGTCCATTACTTGACTTTTGAGCTCATTGCCACAGTAGAACTCTGCTTCCAGAGGGGAGATCTTTGTTCCAAATCACCATGGTTTTCACAGAGGCCACTGTCTCTGCAGCCCCCACCAGCTTTGTCTCACTGGTCACGCACCTCAGGACCACCACCCAAGATGTGATCCTGATCCAGGCAGGTCAAGGCAAGAGCACTTAGCCTCTGAATGATTGCTTGGCCCCCCAGAAATCTGCAGGCCATGAGCTCTGAAGCAGCCATGCAGAGGCTGCTGCAGGGCTTCCACTTCAGCCGCTTCTAGCTCTGGGGTAGTCAGCTCGACCCACTCCCCCAAATTTAGCTGAGTTCTACTGACCTTTCCCTTTGTCCTTGGCTCTTATGGGTTGGTAATTCTGGAAACCACCACAGCTGCCGTTGATCCACTCTCCTGAAAGCTCCAGTCACAGCTTGTCCTGGCCACCTTGGGGCTAAAACTGCCGGCTCATGCTGGGCTTTGCTCTGGTCCCAGAACACTGTGATGAACCCTTCCCATCTGCCTACTGGGCTGCCTTCAGTGGGAGCTTTGTTTTTCTGTGATGTTGTGTGTTCTGGAGCTCTAAAATTTGTTTAGAGCCATATTTTATGGGTATTTGAGGTGTTTATGGGGTTAGCTCACAGAGTTCTCCTGTTTCTATGCCAACATCTTGCCTCTGCCCTACCCCCTCCAATTATTTCGAACTGTTTTTATTTGTACAAAGAGTGTTTTGTAATCATCGTCATACAGTCTTATGTTTATCTTGGTAGGTAGACCTCCAGGTATTTAATCTTTTATCTACAGTTATTTTAATTGGAATTTCTCTGTCTGTTTCTTCCTGTTGGGTTTTTTTCGTAATATAGAGGAATGTTGAAGATTTGTGTGGGTTTATTTTATATCTTTTAACTTTATTGAAATTAACTGAAATTGTTCATTTGCTTCTATTAGATTTTTAGTTGACTCTTCTAGAGTTCTCTAGTTTAACTACCATATATCCAAAAGTGATAGTTCTGTTTTTTCCTGTTTTTATTCCTTCAGTTACTTTTCTTATTGGAAAAGCCTCCTATACGATCTTCATTATAGATAATGCTTGGTCTTAGTTTCAGATGGACTCTACTTATCATTTTAAGGAAAAGTCTGTTTATTCCTGCATTTTCTAGTGTTTTTTTCTTTTTAGCAGGAATGAGTGTTCTGTTTTATCAAAAGTCTTTTCTGTGTCTGTTGAAATAATTATATCATTTTTATTTTGTTTTGTAAATTATTGTTGTCCTCATACTGAAACAATTCTACATTCCTGGTATAAATCCAGCCTGGTCATAGTATATAATCTTTTGAGATACCATTATAATCTTTTTGCTAGTGTTTTATTTAAAAATTTTGTATAAATATGTATAAGGGAAATTTGTTTATCATTTTCTTTCTCTCATTTTGCTCTCCTTGCTTTAGGTATCAAATTTAGGTATCATGTCATAGGAATGTTATAGGATTCCTTTTGTACCTTTTTGTTCCAATAGTTTCTATACTAATGGAATTAATTTTGTTTGGTAGAATTGGTTTTTAAATCCATCTGAGCATGGGGATTTTTCCTGAAAAAGTTCATTTATGGCTTGTTCAAATTCTTTTTCTTAGCTAGGGCTATTAAATTATTCTGTTTCCTGTTCTGTTCACATGGGCAATTTATATTTTTGTATATATTCTTCCATTTCATTTAGATTATCAACTTCATTGTAATATATTTAGGCAAAATAGCCCCTAATAATTTTTAAAATTTTTTTCTTCATTTGTTGTGAATTAATCTTTTTTCAATTATTGATTCATTATATTTGGATTTTCTTTTTTAAAGAAATCAAATAAACCGATGGTTTATCTCTTTTATTGCTTTAAAAAACAGCTCTTAGTTTTATTTAATTAGTTCAGTGGTTTCTTTTTGTTTGTTTACTTTCAATTTTGTTAATCTCTCTTTTAATTATTAGGATTTCTATTTTGATATTCAATTAGGGATTTCAATGTTGTTTTTTATTTTTGTTTTTGTTTTGTTTTTGTTTGTTTTCATTGCATGGCCAATTTGTTGATTGCCTTGCTGAGAATAGCTAAGTTATTCATAGTTTTTTATCGTACAGCATTACTGTTACTGGGTACAATGTTCTTCTGGTTCTGCTCACTTCAATTTGCTTCAGTTTATGTAATTATTTACAGGTTTTTCCAAATGATTTTGCTGGTCATTTCTTATAACACAATAATATTCCATCAGGAGCAGCTAGGTGGCACAGTGAATAGAGAGCATTGGCACCTGAGTTCAAATGAAGCGTCACACAATTAACACAAAAAACAAGCTGTGTGACCTTGGGCAGTCACTTAACCCCACTTGCCCTGCCTTCACCCCTCCAAAAAAAAGCAAAAAAAAAAAACCCGACCCAATAATACTCCATCACAATCATATATCATCACTTGTTTAACCATTCCCCAATTGATTTCCAATTCTTAGCCACCACAGAAGAGTTGCTATAAATACCTTTGTTTAAATACATCTTCTCCCCTTTTTTGGGACGTCTTTGGGATACAGCCCTAGTGGGGGTATTTCTGGATCAAAGGGCATGCATAGTTTTATAGCCCTTTGGGCATTGCTCCAAATTACACTCCAGAATGGCTAGATCATTTCACAACTCCACCAGCAGTGTATTAGTGCCTCTTTTTTTCCACATCACTTCCAACGTCTGAAATTTTCCTTTTTTGTTATATTAGCCCTTTTGATAGATGTGAACAACACCTCAGAGTTGTTTTAATATGTATTTCTCTTATCAACAGTGATTTAGAGCATTTTTTCATATGATTATAGTAGCTTTAATTTCTTTGAAAACTTCCTGTTCATATCCATTGACCATTTATCAATCAGGGAATGACTTTTATTTTTATAAATTTGACTCACTTCTTGTAAAGCCAAGCATGAGCAGCTTTCCAGAGGACTGCCACTGTGAACAGCTTTCAAGGTTGTGTTTACATACTATAGTGAACTCTCTATTCAATAACAAATCAGAGCAAAACATTCACATAAAATCAAGGTACAGCATTCACAATATTACACCTTATCACAGAAAATAAAAATACAGCATTCACTATGTCACAACTCAACAAATTATTGCTAAAATGGCCACACAGTTTTCACCAAAGTGGTCACATAATTTTAAACAAAGTACGTTCATTTAGTCAGTCACAAAATCCTTAATTCAATCACAAAGTACAAAACTCAAAGTTCTCCACCTGCAGGTCACAGTAAATCATAACCTTCTCAGTCAGTCCACAGTATCCAAGTAAAGCCTTCTTTCAGCTTCTCTTGAGGCTGGCTCTCTGCTTCCATGGTTCCTCTTTCATGGTCCTAGCTCCAACTGTCACCTGGGTTCAAAGGCAGGCAGCTCCCAGTTCCTTGTCCAGCTCCTTGTCCAATTCTTTGTCCAGTTCCCATTTGGTATTGAAGCTCACAGTGTCCAGGCCACCTCAAGTCTCACAGTTCTTGTTTCTGGGAAATCAAAGCTTAACAGAGCCACAATAATTCTTCAATTATTCATCCACCTTGCTGGCACCATCATCAATTCATTATCTGCCTGTGAAATCAACCCAGATCTGTCCACAAGGGCTGAGAACTCAACACAAATCATCAACATAGCAATCAACAAAGACCCACAAACAAGGTCCAGGAGGTCAATTCAAATCATCAGTAATGTCCCAGGACCTCCAAAACCTTCCCACAGGACTTCTGTGAACAGACAACCAGAAAGTCCTCTTTCAGGGCTTCCAGTAAGGTCTCAGGGCTTCCATGCAAAGTATCACAAACAAACATCATCACAGACATAACAGGAAAAGATAGAATGCCAGGATACCACAAGTTTTCTCCTTCTTGACTCTGCCACCACGAGAGTTCTCTTCTCAGTTCTTCTCAATTCTCAGTTCCATCTTCATTCCAGCAGTAACAGTCCATCCTCCAGATGCTCACTGACAGAAACTCTCTCTCTCTGCAGCAGCAGCTGCTCGGCCTCCGTGATGCTTATCCCAGGAAATTCTGTCTGTCATGCTTCTGCTCTTCCTTATGTAGGCATTAGCTCCTCCCTGTTCAGCCCCTTCCTGTTATGTCAGCAGCAGGGGTTCATACCTCCTATTTCTTTACAGAGGCTTTATTTGAAACTAGGTGCTAAATAACTGTTGGCTTTCTAATACAAAGGGATCTTCAAATTCCATTACCATTACACTTCTCCATATATTTGAGAAATGAGGGCTTTTTCAGAGATACTTGCTGCAAAAATTTTTTCCCCAGTTTTCTGCTTTCCTTATAATTTTGCTTACATTGGTTTTGTTTGTGTAAAATATTTTTATTTAAAAAAATGATATATTTTGTATTTTCTATTGCTCTCAAAATCTTCTTTGGTCCTAAATTCTTCCTTTAGCTATAAAGCTGGTAGGTAAACTATTCCATGCATCTTAATTTGCTTATGGTATCACCCTTTATGTATAGATCTTGTACCCATTTTGACCGTATCCTGGTATGTGATATGAGAAGTTGGTCTATACCTAGTTTCTGCCAGCCTATTTTCCACTTTTCTTAGCAGTTATTGTCAAATAGAGTTTTTGTTCCAAAAATTTGGATCTTTGGGCTTCTCATATACTAGATTACTATGCTCATTTACTGTAATGTAATTTGTACCTAATCTGTTTCATTGTTCTATCATTATATACTTAGCCAGTACCAGATTGTTTTGATAATTACAATTTTATTATACAATTTGAGATCTGGGATGACTACTTTTATATTTTAAAAGAATTGGTTCCTTTGATATCCTTGAGCTTTTTTTCTTCCAGATGAATTTTATTACTTTTTCTAGTTGTATAAAATAATTTTAATAGTTTGATTTGTATAGCACTGAAAAATGATTAATTTAGGTAGAATTGTCATTTTTATTATATTGGCTCAACCTACCCATGAGCAATTCACATTTT
>JAQQSU010005726.1:0-13720 GCA_028627135.1 Pseudochirops cupreus | reverse complement strand
GAGAGAAAGAGAGAGAGAGAGAAAGAGAGAGAGAGAGAGAGAGAGAGGGAAAGAGATAGCAAGAGAGATATTGATATACACATAGATATAGATATAGATACACACTTATACACGTATGTATATGTATGTATGTAGCATGTAAATATTGTGTTCTATCATAATTAAGCTCCCCGAGGGAAGAGACTATCTTATTTTTTGCATTAGTTTCCCTATACCATAGTACAGTGCCTAATATATGGTAAACAAGTTCTTTTTCATTCATTCATTCAACAGTGAAGCCTTTAAAGCTGCTTCTTAGTGTGCCTCTCCCCTCAACCCACATGCTAAGGGCAAATTCTCAGAAAGCAACCCACCTCTCATGGACAGAGCCAGGAGGAAAAGAGCTCCATGGAAGGGATAAATCTCATGGAAGCCCAATGAGCAATCTTTCCCATTACAAGTGCAGAAGGAGGAAGGAGATCACACGGCACTTTAGCATCTCTTTCGTTTCTTTGTGTCTGCCACAGTGTGGACAGCTTGGTATGTGTGCCCAGTTTCATGTCCATATGCATAAGTAAAATGTTTGTATGGGTTCTGACAAAAGTCCAAAGAGTCTAGTAGCCCAGTCAGTTTTCCCTAAATCTAGATATTTCATTCCTTAAAATGATTTAATTTGAAAAAAAAAAAAAAAGAAAGAAAGTTCATTGCCAGAGCCTGGCAATAAGCCTCTTCAAACATAGCTAGGCTGGAACTTGGTCAACAGGTCCATACCTGAAGCCTTTTCAGCTTGGTAGGACTTGCCAAGGCTTGCATTTTCTTGGCATAACCCTAGAGGACCCAGGGTCACCTCCATGTTGTAATGATGCCATATAAGACCTTAGTGGAGGTTTTAAAACCAGGACTGGAAAGGTCAGAGAGCCATACCTGCCTTACCCAAAGGGGAGAAAGGTTGTCAAGCATTTTCCCTTTCTTCCTCTCACTATCTCTTCCTCTCTAGATGTTATATCCTTCTTGGTATACCTCTTCTTTCTCCTCTTTATTATTCTTTCTCATTACTTTATCTACTTGTTCATCTCTTTTTCTAGATCCTTTTCTCCCTTTGTCCTGATTTATGATTTGATTTGTACATAGACTCCTTCCACAGGATGCAAATGGTAACTGCCTAAAATTTACAATTTTAAAAGAATTTCCTGGCACATTGGAAGGGTATTTGACTTACCCATAATCAAATGGCTAACATGCCAGAGGCAAGGCTTTAACCCAGGTCTTCCTGACTCCAAGGCTGGCCTTGCCTCCACTTTACTACTGTTTTTTGCTCTCGCTAAACACATGCCAAACTTTAACCCGCTGGCTGACAACATGCAGTGGCAGGCCTCTCATAAATGGTGTTTCCCTTACATGAAATGTTTTAAATAGAATACTGACAGATCATAAGACTTAGGGTAATTTAAAAATAATTCCTCATTAGGAAAGGATTAGGGGCTTCTGGGCTAGATGATCCCTAAAATTCCTTCTAGCTAGAAATTCTAAGATTAGAGGCTGTTTCTCTTTAGGACCTTTTAACATATCCAAAGGTTGGTTTAAAAAAATAGAGTTAGAATGTTAGGATATAGGTATAAATACCACCTCTGACATTTATTAATAGTGTCACTGGTCAAATCACTTAAATCTCCCTGGGCATCAGTTTCCTCAACTGTAAAATGAAGGGTTTGGACAGGATGGTTTCACAGGTTCCTTCCAGCTCTAAATCCTCTGCTCTACTACTTAAAATAGATGTTTTTTGGGAACAAAAGAATAAAGACATTTGTAATATATCACATTCTCAATGTGCTAATTCTCTCTAGAGTGAAATGGAAAGAACAGGGGCCTCTGAATAGGAAGACCTGGGTTTGAATCTTGACTGTGATACTAATTAGATGTGTAACCTTAGTCAAGTCTTAGTTTCCTCATCCATAAAATCAGAGGGACTTGGTTGACTTCCAAACTACCTTCAGTCTCTGCCATTTTGTGATTTTTTTTGATTCTGTGAAAGACTGAAACTTTAATGCTTCGTTTATTCAGTATGCCATTGCTTTGCCCACAAATAACAGCTGTAAGCTACTACTTCCTGTTAGACTTGCTAGAGTTTAGGTGTATAGAATGTATAGAATTTGTGTCCTCTGGGTTATAGATATAATTTGGAACCATATCTATAGTGAATATAAATAGTATACATCGGAGACTTCCTGAATATGTTGTATGTAAATAAATTCATTCCCATGGTGTAGTGGAAAGATTGTGGGACTTCTGAGTCAGGAGAAACCTGGGTTCAATCCTGACTTGGACACTTACTAGCTATGTGACCTTAGGCAAGTCACTTCTCTCTGTGTCTATTTCCTCATCTGTAAAATGAATATAAAAATACAATGCCTAATTCCCAGGGTTGCTGCGGGGGAAGAACATCCTTTAAATGCTATACAAATATGGGTTGTTGTTTTATGGAAGCAAAGTCCACTTAAAAACTCCAAATGACAACATAGTTACCCTTCAAAGTTTGAACAGGTAGTCAGATTAGTGTCAGCCATTAAAGGCTGCTATTTTCCTATGTTTAAAGTTAGTTATAAAATGAGGAGTCACTGAGAAGCTATTTTCTTTGTATATAGGACATGCTTTCATTAATGCTAATGGCAGCGATATACCTAGGGAGTGGAGAAGGTAGCCTCAGCTTTGATCTCTGCTTTCATGTTTCTCTATATGTGAAATTTCAAGTAAAGGTCACTTTTCATGCTCTGTTTCTCTGGCAAAGTGAACTATAACTGAAGAAATATTCATGCTATTCTTTGTTTATTCTACAACATGCTAATAACCATTTATTTCTAATTATGACCATTTTAGAAATTAGTTTTATATTCTGACAATCCATCCACTTTGCTTTGTCTTTCTTGTTAGTGATATCTAATTTTCTTTTCAGATGTCTTTCTATTGCCTTCATATAGAACCTTACAATTTTGTGTCATCTGGTTTAGGGAATTTCCAGCAAGGAAATAAGGCTTCCCTTTCATGTTGGTTTTCAGACACAGTAATCCTAGGACTATTTGGGATCTGTTTAATGTGTACAACGCCTTAAATTTCTCCTTTTCAGATGTTTCCTTTGAACAGTTTCATGTTTCTAATTGTTCTTTTTCCATGTTTTTTCTTTGTGATTAAAATGGGATTTAATAAGGACTGTAAAATTATCAAAACACCTGGCTATGATAGAGAGAGAAGAAAAAAATGAAAGAGATGGATGGTGGGACCATGGCATATTCATGTAAAATGACTTTAAAGTAAAGGGATGGATTTTTTTTAATAGCAAATATAGTAGAATTTGCATATCCAAATGAGTGTTGTTCCCTTCATTGCAGCCTTTCTTAGAAGTTAGACACTTATTCAAAAGATGGAAGCATTGCTCAAGACATTTGTAAAACTCCTATTTCATAATTGCTCTTAGAGCCTTTCAGTGAAACTCATGAGAAATGTCAAGTCAAGTCAACAAGCATTTATTAAGCCCTTACTATGTGCCAGGCATTGTTCTAAGTTCTGGGGATACAAAGAAAGGTGAAAACAGTCTTTCTCCTCAAGGAGCTCACAGTCTAAAGAGGGAGACAACATGCAAACAAATAAGAGATGTGGGATAAATATGGTTTCATGATTTTATAGCAGCATCTTTTTTTAACAACAACAAAAAAACATGACCACATTTCCTTGTCCCCTTTATTCACCAGATTTGACTGTGAGTGACCTGCCTGGTTCTAAAAATCAAACCCATCTTATCTATAACTTTTTGAGAATGCTTGAAAAAAATGTATCATAGTTTCTGAGAATTTTTTTCCCTAAAATGGTTTCAGCAATGAGTTTTTCATTTGCAAAAAAGTATCCAGCCTCCCAAGATGACGACTTTGCAAAGGAAACATTCATCTGGATGTATAAGTTTTGGAATGCCTGTTTAAAAATAATTCTTAAGGACAGATGTCATGGAATGTCAAGATTCAGAGCTGCTGAGAATACTTAGTATTTGGGGTTATAACCATTAATTATCTAACATTTATGAAGCCCTGATGAGATGTTATGCTCAGTGCAGAAACAGAAAAGGACATAGTCCCTGATTTAATGGAAATTATTTTTTTAAAAAGAACTTAGCCCTTGCCTTCATGACCTACATCAGTCACTCCATTTTTGCCAACCACAGATGTGCCTTATACCTCACCATAATTTTGACACTTCCATGGTCTTAAAATGCAAAATACTTCTTTCTAAACGTAACGTCCTACCTTTGCATCCCTCCCTCTTCTCTGTCCTCCAAATCCATCATTCCTGTTCTTGCTTCATATACCCTTCTTCAAAGGCTCAGTATTTAAGTTGACTGGCTAACTATCCCCTGTCCTCTTCCCATGATGCCTTGCTCCATTATCCTGTTTCTGTTCTTGTCTTGCCAGTCCTCAGCCCTAGATCATCATCATAATTTCCTTTATCTCTACTCCTAAATTGCTGTAGAAAATCATATCACTTTTTCCACTAAAAATTCATGTTAACTAATCTCAAATGGACCCATGCTGCCAAAGGGCAAAATTCATTCTTCTTTGATTGACTCTCCATTATGGTTGCCTTAGCAACTGTTGTCAAATGTCACCTCAAAGGCAATGTGGTACAACAGAAAATGTTTAATTTGGAGTCAGAGGACCTGAATTTGAATTCTGGCTTGGGTACTTACACCTGTATGACCTTGGGAAAGTCACTTAACCTCTCTGGGCCTCAGTTTCCTCTCCTGTAAAATAAAAGGATGGGATGAGATGACCTCTTAGGCTCCATCCAATTCTAAATCTATTGTCTTCAATACCCCCCCTTACCTCCTCCTTTACCAAGATGATAATAATAATAATAATAATAATTTTGTTGTTGTTTAGTTGTTTCTGACTCTTCATGAACCCATTTGGGGTTTTCTTGGCAAAGATACTGGAGTGGGTTGCCATTTCATTCTCCAACTCATTTTACAGATGAGGAAACTGAGGCAAGCAGAGTTAAGTGACTTACCCAGGTTTACACACCTAATAAGTGTCTGAGGCCAGATTTGAACAGGAAAATGAGTCTTCCTGACTCCAAACCTGGCACTCTATTCACTGCATCGCCTAGATAATGATGATGATGATGATAAAATGACATTTATAAAACTCTTTAAGGTTTTTAAAAATGCTTATCCCCATTTTGTAGATAGGTGAACTGTGGCATGCAAAAGTTAAAGACCTTTGCCTAGAGTCATACAGCTAGTAAATATTTGAGGTAGAATTTGAACCCAGATCTTCCTGGCTATAATACAGTGCTCTATCTACCGTACCAGCTAGCTGCCTCTAGGTCACAGCCTCTACAATCTGTCATAAACTCCTTTCTCTATCCTTACTCTCTCAACACTCTCTCTCTCTCTCTTTCTCTCCCTCTCTCTCTCTTTCTCCCCCCCCCGCTCTCTCTCTCTCTCTCTCTCTCTCTCTCTCACACACACACACACACACACACACACACACACACACACACACACACACACACCCCTTTACCCAATGTCTCCTTAAGTCTCTGAGAAGGAAGTGGCCCTTCTTGATAATTCTTATGCCCTTGTTTAGTCTCTTCCCATCTTCCCATCTCCTCCAGAACATTGGCCCAACAGTCACCCCTCTTTTCTCTCACTTTCAATTGATCTCTTCCTACTAGTCCCTTCACTGCTACTTATACTTAAAATCTGCCCAGGTCTCCCCCCAGCCTAAAAAAGTCTTCACCGGACCTTGCCATCTCTTCCCTTTTGGTGCCGAGCTCCCCAAAGGACTTGTCTACTCTCACTAGTCTCTCACTAGTCTGACAGCTCAGACCCTACAAACCAGTCTTCCAACCCCACTAATTAGCTAAAATTGTCAGCCTCCAGGCTACCCTTAATCAGTTAACCTAAGATATCTGATGACCTTCTCCCATTCTTCTTCCTATGTGACTTCTCTTTAGCTTTGAACACTTTTTAACCACTATCCCTTTCTCTAGATGACTTGTTCAACTGTCACATAAGTAGGAAGTGGCAGAATCCAGGGTTCAACCAGGTCCTCTCATTCCAAATCCAGAATTATTTTCATTGCATCTCACTGCTTTCCTGAATTGGCCTTATAAAATTCTTCCATTAAAATATTCCATATCATGAAATTTCCTTGTAACATTCTGATAAGCTTGGACAACGCAGGTCAACAGAATATTGTGTGTTGTTAGGAGAACAAAGAAAGTGGGACCCAATCAATAAGCTTTTGATAAGTGCCTACTATGTACGAGGTACTGTGCTGGATTCTAGGGATAAAAAGACAAACAAAATATCCGCCGCCCCCTGCCCCAGGAGCTTATATTTACATGACCCATGAGGTTGTGTATTGGTGGGAGAAATTTCCTGGAAAAGGAAGGTGCCATTTTGTCAGAAACTCACTCTTTAGGTGTATTTTGCTTTAGTCTCTGATGGAAGGGAAGAGCACCTGACATAAATCATTTTTTAATGTGCATTTTAGGAAGGCTTGTATATCTCTCTGCAGTAAAGCAAACACCATCCAAAATTCCTTGGAAGTTGATTTATGTAGTTTATGTCATGTTAGGAGATAATATTTAGAGACACTAATAGGTTACTTTGACATTATGGTCATGATTTATTACATTCTTGAGATCACTAGATTTCCCTCTAGGTGTTTCCTATGGTTGGCATTCTTTCTGAAGCCAAAAAACCAACCCTCTTCCCTCCTTTCAGCACTATGGTTTCTGACCATGAAACTTCACACTGTTTAACTCAGAAATGATAGTTTGCTTCCTCACCTCCATGATTTCTAACCCCCAGAAGTCAATATAGCAACTATTGTCACATTCAAAATCTGAGTTCCCAAGCAAAAAATGTTGCAGTTGCTGACAAAATTTCTCTTTGCTAACTATCTAATAGATATTTGTCCAGAAAAAAGGGAACTCTCATGCGTCCTTAAGTACTTAAGTGCCACCTAGGTGCCCAGTATTTTGGTAGGCCAGGTAGGGAGGCAAAGACATATAATATTACATGACTCTTGTCTTGAGAAGCTTGTGATCTATTGTCAATCCCTCAGTGTTTGAATTGTGATATCAAAAGTGCAGCTTATCCCCACCTTCTCATTCTGTGGGTTTCTCACCATTGTCCTACAAATACATTACAGAGCAGAGTGGGTCTACCCATTGTGTCCCAGGACTTCCTCTAGTCTTTGAATATTCTGCAGATACTAGCACAACAGTCCAGCTGTCCGTCTCTTATCCTTCTCTCACTACATGACTGGCTCTTTTCCTTTTCTAGGCAGACATGTCCTTGAGGAAATATGAATGGCTCTAATTACGATTAAGTTTAAATGGAACATTTGGAATATTTTAGAACTTGTAAATGCACGATAGTGGAGAAATGTGATGTAAAACTGAATTAATTAAGCTGATTAATGTTTAGGTTTTTAGATTTGAATCTCATGAAAAACCAAGATCTCAAGAGCATTAAAATTAAAATAACCTAAAGGGTTACGATGGGCATGAGAAGAGTACAGTATGTTAACAACAACTTACCCTCACGGTTTCACATAAAATACACTACTTAAGGTATATATGTACAAATATATGTGTGCGCGCACACACATATATGCATATATGCACATGTGCACACATAAAATAAATGTAATCTATAAGCATATGTATACATACATGTACATATGTGAATGCACACAAACTTCATTTGTGAAGGGATATACCCACATGTGCACACACATGTTTATGTCCATATGTGAATATATACACATGTGGTTATATTCACATACATGTGCATTGTACATATACATATACTCATATGTATGTATGAATTGCTAAAAAAACCAGATGAATTGGTCTTTTACCAAAAATGAGGAACAATAGGTAGGTAGCCTCACTGGTGCATTGTTATCTCCAAAGCAGTGTAAGTCATGAATCAGAACTGGAAAAGACCTTAGAGATTATTTAGCCCATGTCCCTTTTACAGATAAGGAAACTGAGCCAGATCAGTACTACCACATTAGTAGTAATTGACAGAATCCAAGCTCAGGTTCTCTGATTCATAGCCAGGTGCTTTTTAAATGAACTGGTGGTAAAGGCCTCTCCTGTGCAAGGCATATCCACCATGGAGCATTTATAGAGACTTAGAAACAAGAACCAAGCAGAATGAGAAGGCACAGAGAGACATCTCTGCCTGTACATGGAATCCACACTGCTGATTCCAAGAAACTGTAGCATGTGCAGCAGCCACACCCTGGTAAAGCTGTCTTGACAGATGGGCTAAACACCAGGTTGAAGGTAGCTGGTAAGCCTCAAACCTGTGAATTAGGGGAGGTATCTACCCCTAAGCAGGTTTCCCCTAGTGGAATCAACAGATGAGAATGATTTTGTTCAAACAGCCATGAAGGCAGCTGAAGTAGGTGCTATGGAGCTCTTAGAATTGGTCAGACATCAAAGACACCAAGGTGATCCACTGCATCCCAGGCC
Source organism: Pseudochirops cupreus (assembly GCA_028627135.1). NCBI lineage: Eukaryota > Metazoa > Chordata > Mammalia > Diprotodontia > Pseudocheiridae > Pseudochirops > Pseudochirops cupreus. The sequence goes on along the minus strand of JAQQSU010005726.1, from coordinate 5,200 downwards.
ATCACCAGTTGTCTTGACTTTTGTCCTGACACTGGACTTCAATGATTCAGGAAGAGAGAGCGAGGCTGACAATTTTGTTCAGCTCTGCCTCACTTAAATCCAATTCATGGGCAAACCAAGCTGCCTCCCATGATGCCATTTGTCCTCTTTGAAAATGAAGAATGAACAATGGCACTGATAAAATCACAAATCCATTATAGCATCAAGATCCACAGTAGCATTGAAAGCATTTATTAAAGAGCTATCTCTACTTAGTGCTACACTAAGCTCTTATTTGAGCCAAATAAGGGAGCAACTTGGCAATTCCCAGTAAGAATTATTGTCAGAAGCTGAATCTCAAATGAATTCTGCCCACAGGATATTTTCAGATCTGTTGCTCAATCCCCATAGTAGAGGGTCTCTAGTTGCCTGGAGATAATACAGAAAAAAAAATAATTATAGTGACATCTCCCCATTCCCCTCACTTGTGGAAGATGATATAAGCCCAAAGATTTATAGCTAGAAGGGACCTTAGAGGCCATCGTAGACTAACCCTTCCCCCCACCCCATTTCATATATGTGTATACACACACATTTTATATATACATATACACATTATAACACATATATACAAACATACATATATGTATACATACTTACATATGTATATATGTATGTATGCATATTGCATGTATGTGTGTGTGTGTATCCCCAAGTATATACATAAAACTGAAGCTCTGAGGTAAACAGATAGTATATGTCAGAGGCAGGATTTGAATCCAGGTCTTCCTGATTTCAAGTCCAGAATTCTCTGTGAAATACCTGCCTGAAAAATATTTGTAAATGGTGATGATGGTCATTCTCTTCTTAAGTGTCAGGAAGGCAACTATGGATTCTCAAAGTCCATGCCATAGAAACACAAATTCTGTCAAATTCTGCTAAGCAGAAAAAGTTTTAAGTACAGACCTGGTAGCAAACTATATGTCATTGTCCAAGGACCAGCCTGGCTAAATTTGGAGAGACCCTTTACCAGATGCTTGGACACCAGGTAGTAAATTTATCACAGGTACAACTGCTCAATCAGACCATTAATGGACTAAGGCACAGAGGGGTTGCCATATTCATTAAGAAGGAAGTACCAGCACTGATGAAATCACACATACTTAAAATGTTAATTGGGGTGGCTAGGTGGTGCAGTGAAGAGAGCACCAGCCCCAGAGTCAGAAGGACCTGAGTTCAAGTCCAGCCTCAGACACTTAACTTGTACTAGCTGTGTGACCTTAGGCAAGTCACTTAATCCCAACTTCCCTGCTTTCCCCCCTCCAAGAAGCAAAAAAAAAAAAATATTAATCAACAAGTATTGGTTAAGCATCTACCAACTACCAACTGTCAGGTACTGGATGCTGGGAATGAAGATATAAAGAGATTACTCATACTCCCAGGGAGCTGACATTCTAAGAGCAGACCACAACATATATTAATATATACAGAATAAGTATAAAATACTTAAATACAAAGTACTCTGAGAGGTTCAGGTAGAAAGTACTGCTTGAGCTACATCTCAGATGGGATTTTATGAGGCAAACATGAGGAGGGAGAGGGTATCCTAGGCATGAAAAACTGAGAGACAGATAATGCCAAGACAAAGACAGACAGGTAGAGTATGGAGCTACAGAGAGAAGCCATTTTGGCTGAATCCAAGAGTATAGGAGAGAAAGTAATGTACAATGAGTCATAATAATGGCAATGGGTAGCTCAAAGAAGTCTTTCACAGAGCTGGAAAGAAGAGTTTCAAAAAGATAAAGGTCAACTGTTAGGAAGACCCATTGGGGCAGCTAGGATACAGTGCTGGACCTGGAGTCGGGAAGACTCCTCTTCATGAATTCAAATCTGGCTTCAGACCCTACCAGTGTGATGCAGGACAAATCCCTTAACCCTGTTTATCTCAGTTTCCTTATCTGTAAAATGAGCTGGAGAAGGAAATGGCAAACCACTCCAGTATTTTGGCCAAGAAAACCCCAAATAGGTCATGAAGAGTTGGACATGATTGAAATGACTGAACAACAACAAAGGAAGCTCCATTTCCTTTCATTGCCTCTTGTCCTTAACTGTAGGGACAGGTAGATGTCTGTGCATCCTCATCAAGTTATCTCACCTTCTTCTGCCACTGGCATTTATGAGAACAAACCCCAAAATTTGAAACAGTTCTAGAAAGAATTTATCTGGTCGTTTGTTAGAGGGGAGTAAGCTGGAAAGAAGATATGGCTTCCTCCCATCCAGTCTCTGGAAGGTTTACATTACATAGGATTTAGAAAAGGGTACTCACACATGAACCCACACAAACTCAATTAAGTAATTTTGCCAAGAGGGCAACTTGAAAGCAAGGTAGATTGAGATGGATATCATTGAATGTAAACATCCAGTAAAATTTGGGTGAAGACTAAAGATAAGGGAACCCAAAATACAAGTTTGTATGGACCCCCAAACAAGAACTGTGTGAGTGGACTCCAAACAGAAATGTTTGGGTAGATCCCCAGGTAGACCTGGGGAACCCCAAATTTTTTGTAGCCATCTCTAGTGTTTCTGAAGAGTCAAGGTAATATTCTGGGTTCAACCAATCTTTAGTCACATTAAGTTAGGTTTAAACATTATGTTAATGAAGTTTTCTGAACAATGCAACAAAGCATTTTCTACATCTCCAGGGTGAGAAAGAGGAAGAGGAAAAGACAAACAACCATAAACAGCTTTGATATATCTTTTACCTTCCTGTTCGCCTCCCTAAATGTCCCTCTCACAACTAGAGTCTGCTCTAATTGTTATTTAGCCCTGACTATATGGACACAGAGCAGAGGATCATAGGACCATAGATTTGGAACTGGATAGGACCTTGGAGGCCATCTCGTCTAACTCGCTCACTTGATAGATAAGAAAACTGAAACCCATCCAGGTGGAGTCTCTTGACCAGTCCCCCACCCCCTCCAGGTAGGAATTGAACTCTTTGGACTTTAGTTTCCTCATCTATAAGGTCCAGAGTAGCTCTAACAATCTTTGATCCATGATCTATGATCTTATGGCAAATAATTGGCTTTTTATCCTAATAATCTGTAGGTTGACTGACCCTAGCCTCCTATCTTTTCCAATAATCTCCAGTCCCCTACACCACTTTTCTTATAATTCGTGTTTTCTTTGGGGGACTCCCTGTTATGAACTTATGAAGAAGCATTATCACTCCAAACATTCATTGAGCGAACACTGTGTGCATACGCCATAGGGGTGGATGAGGTTGGCAGACACCTAGGATGTGTCATAGCAGAGACAGAGAAGTGGGGTGAGAGGCACTTTTTAAATATTACTTTTTGTAGGTGCACATCTTTCAGATGTCAGAAAACGTTGCTTTCCATGGCACTCAGGAATTTATTTTGTGAAAAGTCAGAGTGCGTGGGCAGTAATGAGAATTCAAGGCTGCTGGTCGGCAGTGGCACACATAATATGGGAGGTACGTTTTTGAACTTTTTCTCAGGTGGCTCATCCTGGCTTTGCACACGGCATGATGGTAGGTCATCCAGGATGTGGGCAGAGAAGGAGGAGAATGGGGCGTGTGCAGGAAGTGGCTAGCCTAATATTGAGAAGGAATGTACAATTTTAGGAAGGTGGAGTCTGAGTAATGGTGTGGCTGCCAAATCTCTCAAAAGCTGCATTACTACACAGAGGCCCAAACTCAGGGATTTGATGCTTCCTAAATGTGTGATGACTTACTTTGTAGCAGATGGTGGCCAGCTGTTCTTCATCTCCTGTGAGGACAGACCATAGGGGAAAGGGGGATTTGAAATAAAGGGGCCTAACTAAAGATGAGGAAGATATTTTTTAACAGTAAGGTGGTAGTCACATATGCAAAGTAAAATGAACAATTAAGGCAATTATTAAAATCAATTAAGGTCCAAAAAAAATTCTCCTTCACCTTAGCTGCCTGCTTTCTTAGACATCAAGTATTTTCTAACTATGAAGTTGTCCAGGTAGAATCATAACTTGGGAGGGGAGACAGTTGAGGAGGGCTTTTACAAAGGGATGTTTACTTCAAATGTATAGCAAAAATAAGCATGCTAACATTTTCCCCCCAAACCTCAGGGAGAGACTCTTCTCCATGCCATCTAGGTCCTTGAGAGGAGTAGGCTTATAGCATAATGCAGTTACTACGTTGACATTAATACCACCAAATTCATATCTAAGTGTGTCAGGACTACTGAATGAATTCTGATCACAGCTTTTGCTGACCTGGGTCCAAAAAGTCACTATTAATGGTAGTGGTAATGTTGCTCGGGGCATTGACACTACTTTGGCTCAAGAACCCAGACTCTGGAACAGGGAAATGCTGAAACTCCTTCCGACCTTTCCAAATTACAAGTTCATAGGCTCCATTCACCTTCTCCTAAAAGGGAAAAGAACCAGAAGCCAAGGACCAAGGCCTTTCATAGGATCATATGGCTTCAGTGGGGAGAAGGCCCCAAGGCCTTGCCTTTTATAACTTGGGTTCTTACTGGAAGCTAGAAGTGGAGTCACCCAATGAAGTAAAGAAAACAGAATCAGAGCTTTAAAAAAATTTGCCCTCAGTTTTCTTATTCAGGCTGTGGTATCTTGTTTTGTTTTGTTGGTCTTTTCTTTTCTTTTTTCCTTTTTTTTTTTTTTACCATTATTAGGGATTAGACTCTTTTTGCCTTAAAGAGGTCAGAAGGATGTTTCAGATGGTATAGAGGAATCATTGAACCTGGAGTTAGGAGACCTGGAATTGTGTAACCATGAGCAAGCAAGCCCCTTCCCTTCTCTTACCCTCTTTCTTCACCTGTAAAGTGGGAACAACAATACTCATACTGTCTACCTTAGGGCATTTTGATGAAGGAAGCACTTTGTAAACCTTGAAGTGCCAAATACATCCAAGTTATAATTGTTATCCACTCTTGAGTCAGTGGGAGGAAGCTGTAAAGAGGCAGATTGTAGTTTGGTAGAAGGATTAAAAAATCTTGCAAAAATTAGAGCTGTCCAGAGGTTGAATTGGCTGTGTTGGTGAGGAGAGGCCTCATCAGCCCTGAAGGGCTTCACACAGGAGGCTAGATGACCATATGTCAAGGATAGTACATAGTAGATTCCTACTTTGGTAACGATTGAATTATGTAATGTATGAGGTCCTTTACAACCATCAGGTGTGATAGGAGGAAACCCCCCCCCC
>JAQQSU010005725.1:0-13720 GCA_028627135.1 Pseudochirops cupreus | reverse complement strand
AGAGAGAGAGAGAGAGAGAGAGAGAGAGAGAGAGAGAGAGAGAAGATGCTCTAAGTCTCAGGAATAAGGCAATAAAAATCCTTCTGTTTCTTGTCCCCATCAGACAGCATCTAAATAGTAGAAACAGTAACCATTAATCCATATACATAACGATCCTTGAATACTGACTTATTTTTAAAATATAATGTTACCTATTTTTTTTGTTAAATACTTCCCAATTTCATTTTATTTGGTTCAGGCTGCATTCAGGAGTGTTGTGGGTAGGCTGAGTGTTTGATGGCTCTGATCTCAAGTATTATGATTAGCTCTGGGTACCATAGTTTAAGAAGAACATTAATTTTGCCTCATATTTCACTGAAAAAAATTGAGGCCATTCACCAAGAATTTCCTCATCCCCTACTTCTCATTTCACATCACTCAGATGCCTTCTGCTACTATCTCTTTCATTCCTTTCTCACACAAAAAGGCAGCCCTTCTCCTAGTTAAGGCAAACTCCTTCTCCGTGTACAAATAATCCCATTCTGTTTCATCTTTTCAAGCATATTCTTCCCTCTATCATCCCAATCCCCACACAAATCTTCAGTCTCTCCCTATCTCTTGGCTACTTCACTACTGATTAAAAACATATCCATGTCTCTCCCGTCCTCAAAGACCCTTTCTCAATCTATCCTCACTATCACTATCTGTTGCCTATATCTCCAATCTCTTTCATGCCTAAACTCTAGACCTTTTATAATTGATGCCTACCCCTCCTTTCTTATACTTCTCTCAAATCTCTTCAGTATGGCTTCTGGTCTCATGATTCATCTGAAATACCTCTCTCCAGTTAGCCATGGTCTCTTAATGACCACATGTAATGGTCCTTTTCTCAATCCTTGCCCTTCTTGACCTCTCCGTAGACTTTGAGACTGTTGGTCACCCTCTTCTCCTTTATATTCTTCTCTCTATAGATTTTTTTTGACTGTTCTTTGATTCTCCTGTTACCTGTCTGACAACTTTTTTGAAATTTCCTTTGCTGGATCAAGTCCCTGTGCTTGACCCTCTTATTTCCTTGCTCTGCACTACTTTATTTAGTGATCTCCTCAGCTCCCATGGATTCAATTAACATCTCTCTTCAAATGATTTTCAGATCTATTTATCCAGCTCTAACCTCTCTCTTGACCTCCATTATCACATTTCCAACTACTTATTGAGCATCTCAAATTTGATCTCCTGTAGACTTCTTAAAATCAACATGACCAGTTGATCTTCCTAAAGCACAGGTATGGTCATGTCAACTCCCCCTACCCCACCCCAACTCATCAACTCCAGTGGCTCCCTATCACCTCCAGAATTAAATATAAAATTCTTCGTTTTTTTTAATGCCCTTCAAAACCTACTCCCTTTCTACTTTTCCAGTCTTCTTACACTTTGCTCCCCTCCAAGCAATGTGTGATCCAGTGACATTGGCCTCCTTGCTATTCTGCACAGAACACTTCCTATTCTAGAAATTTTTAATGCCTATCCCTCATTCCTGAAACTTGCTCCATCTTCATATTCAGCTTCTGGCTTCCCCTTGCACCCTTCAAGTCTCAGCTAAAATCTTTCCTTCTGTAATAAGGTATGGGCAAATAGGTGGTGCAGTGGTTAGAATGCCAAGCCAGGACTCAGGAAAACTCATCTTCCTGAGTTCAAATCTGGCTTCAGACACTTATTAGCTGTGTGACCCTGGGCAAGTCACTTAACGCTGTTTTCCTCAGCTCCCTAATCTGCAAAGTGAGGTGGAGAAGGAAATGACAAAACACTTCAGTATCTTTGCCAGGAAAACCCCAAATGGGGTCACAAAGAGTTGGACATGACTGAAATGACTGAACAACAAAAAAGAAGTTATTCCTAGTCCTCCTTAATCTTAGTGCCTTTCCTCTGAGATGACCTCCATTTTATCCTGTATATATCTTGTTTGTACATAGTTGTTTTTATAACTTCTCCATTATATTGGGAACTCTTTGAAAGAAGGGATTGCTTCTTGGCTTTTCTTTTTATCCCCAGTGCTTAGCACAGTGTCTGGCACATAGGAGGTTCTTAATAAATGCTTACTAACTTATGAAGCTGAAGAGTATCCAGAGGGGAACAATAGGATAGTAAAGGGGTTTGAGTACATGCCCATATGGGGATAATTTTTTTAATCGGGTATATTTGGGGAAGTTATGTGGTCCAATGGATAGAGCACCAGGCCTGGAGTCAGGAAGACTCACCTTGGTTAGTTCAAATCTGGCCTCAGATACTTATTAGCTATGTGACCCTGGGCAAGTCAGGTTAACCTTGTTTGCCTCAGTTTCCTCATCTATAAAATGAGCTGGAGAAGGAAATGGCAAGCCACGCCAGTATCTTTGCCAAGAAAATCCCAAATAAGGTCACAAAGAGCTGGAAATGACTGAAAAAATGACTGAACAACAATAACAAATTTTAACTTACAGCCACTTCCTCTGATTGGTGAATTCCTCCCCAATCTCCATTTGAAGAATATTCATGTCAGGTATGCATCTTCAAACCCAGACCACCACCCCTAGACTTTTTGAACTACTACTCTCCTTTACTTTCAGCTCCCTTTTCTGTATTGTTTTCCCCATTAGCTCTTTGAGATCAATGGCTGGCCTTCTTTATCCTTGTATATGTATTTCCAGCACAGTGCCTGGCACATAATAAATGCTTATTCAAAGCTTTGTTTATCTATTTATTTATCTATCTGTCTGTCTATCCATCTTCTATTTATCTGTTTATTTTCCCCTATTTATATTTAGAAGAAGAAAATGCTTGGAGGGAGGAGACATAGAGGAATCATAGCAAATTTAGGATTGATGTTGGAAAAATTTCTAGTATTTAGAGGTGTTCAAAAGGAAAATGATCTTCCTGGGCAGATCAAGTGCATTCCTCCTGTTTGGAAACTTCATGCAGGGAATGGAAAACCACCTTATTGAATGTGTTATAGTCATATTGTTCCTTCAGAATATAGGCTGGACTAGATGACCCCTGAGGTCCTTTCTAGTTCTGAAATTCCAAGATTCTATGATTTTGAAAAATTCAGAAAAGTGAATTGGTAAAATCCTATGACTAAAAATTTTACAGGGAAAGAATGCCCAAGAAAGATAAATTGTTCTAAAGACTTAAACTTTGGTAAAACTCAAAAGATAACAGTAAGGAAAAATAAAGTACTTCTCTAAAAAGGCTAATGTAGATGCACAAGGTACTAACTCACTGACCAACTTGGCTTTGTTTTTTGAAAAGGGGCATCCAGAAAATGTAAGCGAAGGTAGGTAACATTCAATGAATGCTGAAGCATGTCTCAGTTCTGGAAGAAGAGCTTCAGGAGTTTGAAAGCTCAGAATGAACTGAAGTTCATGGGAAGAGTGAAGGACAACAAAAAGTAAGGAAGGATTAGCAGCTCCACTGGGAAAAGAAGGGGGATGCCCTCAAAAGGACTAAGACATCTGTTTAGGATAGAGGAGATGTGAACAGAAGTCAGAGAAAAGCTGGATATGTTCAATTGGCTTCTCTTACAAGGACTGCAAACAACAATATAACAACAGTAATAGTGATAATCATAACAACAGACATTTGCATAGTGCTTTATGGTGTCATTATTATACCCATTTTACAAAGGAAAAAACTTGGGCTCAGAGAGATTCAGTGAAAGTCATTGTGGTAGAGTGGAGAGAACACCTAACCTGGATTCACAAGACCTGAGTTCAAATCTTAACTTGACCACCTAGTACTTGAGTGATCTTTGGTCAAATCACTTACTCTCTGTGGGTCTCAGCTTCCTTACCAATAAAATGGGGGAATTGAACTACATGATCTCTAAGGTTCCTTTTATTATATATACAGATATAGATATGTAGATAGATATAGATATAACACTATATACAGAATTCTTATTGCCATGACAGAATTATACTGGAATAACCTTATAATTTATTATTGAAGGAATGATTAGATTGGTTAGAAAAAGAAGCAGTGATCACAAAAGGCCAATATGGTTTCATCAAGGACAGGCCATTCAGCCACATGAAATACTACTCCAAATCACTGATAATGAGAGAAATATAAGTCAGAATGATTTTGAGATTTTTACCTCACATCCAGCAAGTTGATAAAGATGACAAAAGATGGAGATCCATGGTGTTGGAAAGGTTGCGGAAAAAGGAGGTCAATAATACACATTCGTGTAGCCATGAATTAGCACAACCATTCCAGAAAGTAATTTGGAATTATTATTATTATTAGAAATTGACTAAAATGTAACTTTCTCTGGTCACCCTCCAAAGCAAAAATCACACTGCTAGACATATATTCTAAGGAGTTCAATGACAGAAATACGTATAGTAGCACTTTTTGGAGTAGAAAAGAATTGAAAACAAAGTAGATGACCATCAATCGTGGTACATGAATGTAATAAAGTGTTACTATGCTATAAAAAATATTAACAATGCATATGAAGAAACATGGGAAAACTTACATGAATTGATGATGCAAAGGGAAGTAAGCAGAACTAGGAAACTATTCACATTGACTATAATGTAAGTAAAAAGAATAGCAACAACAACAAAAGCAATCAAAACTGAATGTTGTATAATTATAATGCACTGTGTTGGCCCCTACAAAGAGATATTAGAAGGCGACTTCCCCGCTTCTTTGAAGGGATGGAAGACTTTGAGTGTGAACACCAGGTTATGTATGAACACTAGGTCAACATACCGTAATGGGTTGGTTAGTTTTGCAGACCTCTTTTTTCTTTCTTTTTTTATTCTTTGTTGTAAAGGATAACTCCCTGGTAAAGGAACACATTAATATATTTGGAAATATAGAAAATAAACAACAAAAGACACAAGTAATATTTTTGAAAGAACAGATTGTGCCAGACTAATGACAAAGAGCGACAGAAGTAAAGCTAGAGACAAAGGGATTGGGATAATGATACAGATATTGTTCTCTTAATTTCATCAAAGCATTTGACAGAATCCCTCATGCTATTTTTATGGACAAGATGAAGAAGTATGGTCTAGATACGAGGTTGGGGAACCTGTGGCCTCTAGGCCACATGTGGCCCTCTAGAGGTCCTTAAATGCTTCGTAGTGAGGTTTGGATTCAGTCAAAGGGACATACTAAGGACCTAGAGGGCCATAGGTTCCCACCCCTAGACAATAGTAGAGTTATAGAAACTCAGATTGGTTTAAGAGCCAGATCCAGAAAGTAGGCATTAATGCTTAAATGTTAACCAGGAAGGAGAACTCCACTGGAGAGCCCCAGCAATATGTGTTTGGCCTTGTGTTATTTAATATTTTTATCAATGTCTTAGATTAAGATGTAGATAAATCATCAAATTTGCAGATGAAACAAAGGCAGAATAGATAGCTACCAGATGAAAATAAACTCCCCAAAAAGTCTCAACAGGTTGGAATGCTGCTTGAATGTATTAAGATGAGATTTTATAAGGATAAGTGCTAAGTTTTGTATTCAGGTTTAAAAAAAACAATTTCAGAAGAGTGAGATGAAGGATTGCATGCCACCATGGGTAGGAGCAGGGGGAGAAAATCTGAAACTCAAAAACTTGTGGAATTGAATGTTGTAAACTAATAGTAAATAATTTGTTTTATTTTTTAAAATAAGAATAAGATGGAGGAGGTGTGGCTAAAGAGCAGTTCATATGAAAAAAATCTGGGGGTTTTGGTGAACTGTAAGCTCAATATATCAACACTATGATTTGGCAGCCAAGAAATCTCATGCAATCTTAGGCTACATTGAGACATTGAAGGGCAACATCTATAAACAGAGAGGTAATAATTGCACTATTACTGTGTCCTAGTTAGATAACATATGTAAAATTATGATCAGAAGTGCCACATTTTGAAAAAGAGATTCACAGGTTAGAGAGCTTTGAAAGGTGGATGAGAAAGCTGGGGAAAAGCCTTGAGTGTTACCATACGATCAGAAAGAGAGAGACAGAGACAGATGCCAGATCTGAGATTCTGTGATTTTTGGACACCAAGACAAAGGTCTCAAGAACATATATCTAAGATTTGGCAATTATTTTTATCATCTTCTAGAACTAGAAAGCGAAACTGAACTTTTTTTTTTCATACCATCCATACAAGTCCCTCTAACTGATTGTTTAGTTGTATAGACGCTATTAGCTTGGCAACTGGTTTCACAATAGGCCATAACAATAGTGGTTCCCTAGAGAGGTTTGCAAATCAGAAACTGGGCTGAGGTAAGGACAGGAAAGGATGAGGTTAGGATTATATCAAAAGGAGATAGTTGTGGTATAATGAAAAAACCCTAGATTTGGAGTCAGAAGGTCTGAGCTCAGATCCCTTCTCTTTCTCTTACTAGTTGTCACATAATTTGACTTTTTTCTGTCTCAGTTCATCACCTGGAAAATGAAGCAAATGCTCTTAATGACCAATGCAATTGTTCTGTATGTAGAAGGTACTTAACAAATGTTATTGAACTAAATAAGTCTGACTGTTTCATTCTAATCCACCTTGCATTCAGTCTAACTAGAAAATCTACCCTGGATCTTGGAGATACTTTCTAATTATTCTCCAGGTACAACCTTTGGTTCTTGATTAAAATTAAATAAATAACTGGACGTGTACACAAATAGCTGAAATAGAAGAAGAAATATAGATGACATTATGGTAGAGGGGAAGGGTAGCACAACCTTAATTTCATTCATGTAAGTAAGGAATCTTCCTTGTAGAAATTCATTCCACCAGTACAGATCAGCAACTCATCTGTAACATATAGTGTTAGAGTTTTCTGGGACACTGATAGATGAAATAACACAATTTGTATATGTCAGAGGCAGAACTTAAATCTGGGTCTCTGTGACTCTACAACCAAATCTAATGTACACTGCACCAGTGGTGTCAAACTCAAATAAAAACAGGGCCCACTAAACCATGTATGAGGATCCCTGTGGGCTACATATTGACTTAGAAAACCATATATTAACATTATTTTTATTTTATTGTCTTTTTTATTATTTTATTAAATATTTCCTAATTGATTTGGTACTAGCTAAGAAATAGAGTGGTAGATCAATGGAATAGGTTAGGTACACAAGACACAGTAGTCACTGTTTGATAAACCCAAAGACTCCAGCTTCTGGGATAAGAACTCATTATTTAATAAAAACTGCTGGGAAACTGTAAAATAGTATGGCAGAAGCTAGGCATAGACTAGCATCTCACAAGGCATACCAAGATAAAATGGGCACATGATTTAGACATAAAGGGTGATACTATGAGCAAAGTAGGAGATCAAGGAATAGCTTATCTGTCATATCTATGGAATCGAGAATGAAAAAATTTATAACCAAACAAAAGATAGAGAACATTATGAAATACAAAATGGATCATTTTGATTACATTAAATTAAAAAGGTTTTGCACAAACAAAGCCAATGCCACCAAGATTAAAAGGGAAGCAGAAAGATGGGAAACAATTTTTACAGCCAGTGTCTCTGATAAAGGCCTTATTTCTAAAATATATATTGAATTGAGTCAAATTTATAAGAATACAAGTTATTCCTAAATTGACAAATGGTCAAAGGCTATGAACAGGCAATTTTCAGATGAAGAAATTAAAGCTATAATGCTCTAAATCATTACTGATTAGAGAAATACAAATTAAAACAACTCTGAGGTACCACATCATACCTATAAGATTGACTAACATGACAAAACAGTAATATAATAAATGTTGGAGAAAAAGTGGGAAAATTGGAACACTAATGCATTGTTGATGGAGTTGTAAATTGATCCAACCATTCTGGAAAGCAATTTGGAGCTGTGCCCAAAGGGTTACAAATAAAACTGTGCATACACTTTGATCCAGCAATACTGCTTTTAGGTCTGTATCCCAAAGAGACCATAAAAATGGGAAAAGGACCCATATATACAAAAATATAGCAACTCTTTTTGTGGTACCAAACAATTCAAAATTGAGGGGTTGCCCATCAATTGGAGAATCACTGAACAACTCGTGGTATGTGAATGTAATGGAATACTATTATTTTTTCATAAGAAATGATGAGCAGGCAGATTTCAGAAAACCTGGAAAGACTTACAAGCAAAACCAGAAGAACACTGTACACAGTAACAGCAATATTGTGCAAAAACCAACTTTGATAGACTTAGCTCTTCTCAGCAATGCAATGATCTAAGACAATTCCAAAAGATTCATGATGGAAAATGCTATCCATTTCCAGGGAAAGAACTATGGAGTTTGAATGCAGATTGAAGCATACTATTTTTTCTTTTTTGTTTGTTTTTTTCTTTCTCGTGGTTTTCCTTTTTATTTCTGATTCTTCTTTACAACATGACTAATGTTTAATATGATTGTACATGTATAGCCTACAACAGATGCCATCTTGGGGAGGGGGAGGGGAGGGAGGAAGAAAAATTTAGAACTCCAAATCTTGTAAAAATGAATGTTGAAAACTAAAAATTAATAAATTAATTTGTAAAAATTAATTAATTTTTAAAATTTCCTAATTGCATTTTAATCTACAATATTTGGGGGTGTTGCAGGCTAGATGCAGCATGGGGCTATGTTTGATGCCTGCTCACTACAGTAGGCAGACCTTCATGTTAAAAGAGACAGTATGAGATGGAGGAATCAGTTAAAGCTTTGGGAAGGAGGTAGCACTTCAATTGGGAAATAAAGAAAAATTCAACTAAGGATTGTTGTTCAGTCATTTCAATCATGTGACCCCTTTTGGGGATTTCTTGGCAAAGATATTCAAGTGGTTTGACATTTCCTTCTCTGGATCATTTTTTGCAGATGAGGAAACTGAGGCAAACATGGTTAAGAGACTTGCCTAGGGCCACACAGCTGTAAGTGTCTGAGGCCCGGTTTGAACTTAGGTCTTCCTGACTCCAAACCCAGTACTCTTATCTACTGCACTACCTAACTGCCCATGATTAAGGATACAAAGACAAAAATATAACTGTTCCTGCCTTCAAGGAGTTTATAATCAGGGTGGAAGAGGGACATAAAACACATAATCAGATAAGTAAATATTAATATGTATATAAAGTAAACACAAAGTAATTAAGGGGGAGAGTGCCAACAACTAGGGGGATCTGACTAAGCCTCTCTCAAGCTGGAGGGGGCATTTGAGCTCAGACTTGAAGCGATCCTAAGAGTCAAAGGTAGGGTGGGTCCATTCCTTGGAGGAAATTCTAGGAAACCCACAGAGGTGGAAGATGAACTGGGATATATGGGGAACAAGAAGGAGGCTAGGTGGGCTGGAAAGGTAGCTTGTAATTATGCCAAGAAAAAAAATATGCTTTTTTTTCCCCTAAAGGCAAAAATCAATCACTATAAGCTTCTGGAAAAGGAAGTAACATGTTAAGTAGGATTTGGTCAAGCAGAAATTTTAGGAGAATTCATTCCAGAAAGAGGAAAGAGTATGAGAAAATGCCGATAATAAGGAAAACTTGGATTGTGCTGGGGAACAGTGAGTAGTATAATTTGGTTGAAGGGTAAAGTCTGAGGAGTGGCTTAGTAGAAGATATGTCTCAAAAACAAATTGGGTTCATGCTATGGAGGGCCATGAATGCTAGATGGACGATAGCAGTAGGATGTCCTTAATCTCTCTAGGTCTTGGTTTCCTCATCTCTAAAATGAAGAGGTTGCATTACATTCTCTAATTGGTCCCTTTCCAGATCTGGAATTCTACTATGCTATTTTGCCAAGTTCTCTGCTCCAAAATTCCTCCTAAGTCTCAAGCCTTTCTTCATCATCTCTCCTTTAGTTTTTCTTAGTCACATACATACTTCCTGCCTTGAAGCACTCCCTCTCCCTTCAATTTCCAACCACTCATTTCCAGCTATTCCCTTAAATACAAATTTGCAGTCAAAATTACTAAGCAAGTATATTTGCATTAAAATTGTTCTTATTTCGGTCAAATAGGACACCTACGGAATAAATATATATGAGTGAAATGGAGGAGAAGGGGTTGCTATGATGCATGCTTTTACAAAAACAAGGATTTTTTTTTCAGAAAAGCTCCTACATACTATAAAGAGGAATTTAGTACCTCACCAGACTTTTGCACCTCAGTTTTTAAAAGGCATTTAATAGGACATCTGGCCAGGATAACTACTTGAATCTCCCTTGATTGCAAGCAGCCTAAGTTCTACATATATCTCCAGCAAAACAACAAAACAAAACAAAGAACCTAAAAATCACACCAGACCAAAATAATGGTCAAGAAATCTAATGAGAAACCATAGTGAATGACTTTTTCCAACCTATAATTGTACAAAAAATTCAGCCAGAAACTGAGTAGGAAAGTGAGTCATCAGAAAAGCCAGCAGCAGTACACCAAACAAGATGGTAGTCTCTCAGGACAAAGAGGTTGGCCAGTGATGCATGTAAGCCTCTGTATCTTGCAGCAGTAAGAGCAGAAGACTCTATGAGAAAATCTCAGAGTGGTCAGAAATCTATAGTAGGGACTTTGGAAGACACCAAGAGCAGCAACAATCACATCAGGTCATCCTTGTGCCAGAAGCTCTGAGGTGCCATGTAGGGCACTGAAGATCTAGCACTTTAAACCACAAAGATCCAGGACTTAACCCTGAGAGATAGAAGTCAGTAGAGAAGCCCACATGGTCCAGGTCTAGAACAAGCAGGGAAGACCATCCCACCCAAAACTCTGTAAGAAGGTGAAGTATGTCTCTGGAACAAAACCTCCATTCAGCAACTAAGACTGGAAAGATGAGTAAGCCAAAGAAGATAACGACCATCTTAAAGAAATGTAATAGTTCCAGAGATATCAAGAAATCCAACCTTTAAGGAGAAAATAATTCCTAAACAACTACAAGCAAAGACTCAAAGGGAGAAAAAATGTTTTGTTTTGTTTTTTCCCCACAAGGACTCGATGGACACCTAAAAGAAATTTGTCAGTACATTAGAGCTCTTGAGGAAATAATTTGGAGAATAAGTAGCCTAGAACAAAAGTTGTAAAATTTCCTCAAGCAATGTACAATCATCAAATTAGAATGAACAAAATAGGAACCAATGACTATGAAACAGTAAGAAATATTAGGACAAAATCAAAAGAATGAAAAAATAGAAAAAAAATATAAAGTATCTGCTGTATTTTTTAACTTACCTGGAAAACAGGTCATAGAAAAATCACTGAAGACTCACTGGACTTTCTGAAAACCATGATTTAAAAAAAAACAAAACTGAATACTATTTCAAAAAATTATAGATTAAAAAACATCCAGATCTATTAGAACCAAAGGACAAGGTATAGAAAGAAAACATCCTTCTCCTGATCACTTCCTGGAAGAAAAACCAAAAGGAAAAATTCCAGGAATGCCATAGTCAAAATACAGAACTCACATATCAAAGAAAACATACTGCAAGCATCCAGAAAGGAGCTCAAGTACCAAGGAATAAGTCAGGTTACTCAAGACCTCAAAACTTCTATATAAACAAGAGGAGATCTTAAGATGCAATATTCCAAAAGGCAAAATATATAGACTTACAAACAAGAATAACTTTCTTTTCAAAGTGAATAAGTAATCATACAGAGAGGAAATGGTTAGGAACTTATTAAAGATGAACTATTTACACTCTTACACAGAAAAACAATAATTGTAACTCAAGAGGCTTTTCTCAGTATGAGGATAGTTGAAGGGAATATGTGTGTGTGTGTATGCATATGTATGTATAGGAAGGTATATGTGTGTATATGTGTGTACATGTATACACAGAGGGCACAGAATGAGTTGAATATGAAGGGATGATATCTAAAAAACAAAATTAAGAGATGAGAGAGTAATATATTGGGAGAAGAAAGGGAGAGAGAATAGGGCAAATTATCTCACATAAGAGAGACAAAAAAAATGTTGCAATGGAGGGGAAGAGCAGAAAGGTGAAAGGGAATGAGTCAACCTTACTCTCAATGGATTTGGCTTAAGGAAGGAATAACATATGCACTCAACTGGGTATTTTACCCTACAGGATAGCAGGGGGGAAGAAGATAAGAGGGGGAATGATAGAAGGGAAGGTAGAATGGGGGAGAGGGTAGTTAGAAGCGAACAATTTTGAAAAGGGACGGGGTCAAAGGAGAAAATAGAATAAATGTGGGACCGGATAGGATGGAGGGAAATACAGTTAGTCTTTCACAATATGACTACTATGGAAATGTTTTGTGTAACTACACATGAATAACCTATATTGAATTGCTTGTATTCCCAGTGGAGGTAGGCGAGGAGGGAAGAAGGGAAAGAATCTGGAACTCAACGTTTTAAAAACAAATGTTAAAAATTGTTTTTTACATGCAACCAGGAAATAAAATGTACGGGCAATGGGGTGTAGAAATCCATCTTGCCCTACAAGAAAGTAAGGGGGGGATGGGGGAGGACATAAGAGAATAGATTGGGGGAAGGGGTATTCAGTATGTTTGCTGTCTTGGAGCGGGAGGTAGGGGAGAGATGGGGAGAAAATTTATAACTGCAAATCTTGTGGAAATGAATGTTGAAAACTAAAAAATAAATAAATAAACTTATTTTTTTAAGTGTACCTTTATATATTATTTAACATTCTTGATTGAATATGTCAATCAACTCCTCCCTTACAAGGATCTCATTTAATCCCCACAATAAACAGGGAGTACAAGTATTACACCTTTGGCCAGAAGTGTGCTGATTTTCAGCATGAGCATTTACTGCTTGGAAATCAGCAAACACTACAAATCAGAACTGATTTACATCTTTGTTCATTGTCTGGACTTTATTTTTATTGTTGTTTTTTGGAGGCCATGGCTATTAAGCAACTTACCCAGGGTCACACAGCTAGTAAGTGAATGGCTCTCACTCTTACTTCTAAAGGTAGAAGTTCAGAAATCAATAATAACACCTAAAAAACAAGAGATCAAAATTATCCACTGAAAAATGCCATGAACTACAATTAGAAGTTTCTGCCTTATCTAAACTTTTTATCTTCCCAAGATTTTGTCAGAGTGCTCTGCAAACAGTAGACACATATTAAATGTCTGTCAAATTGAATTAATTTGTGTGTTATTCTTTCCTTAAGCCAAATCCAATAAGAGTAAGGTTGACTCATTCCCTTTCACCTTTCAGCTCTTCCCCTCCATTGTAACAGTTTTCTCTTGCCTCTTTTATGTGAGATAATTTACCCTAGTCTATCTCTCCCTTTCTCTTTCTCCCAATATACTGCTCTCTCACCTCTTAATTTATTAATTATTAATAGATAAGCAGAAAGCAGTTCGGGTAGGAGGAAGAGCATAAGTATAGGTAATGGAGTCAGAGTTAAGCATGTCATATTTATTTGGGTTATATTCACAACACTAGTTAGATTATACTGGGAGTACGTATATCAGTGATTGTTAGAGGAAAAAAAAGTTGGATAGATGCGATGGAACAAGCTTACCATAAGCTTCAAAAGTCAGGGCTATAGAGGAGTTTGGACTTGGCAGTGATAGTTAAGAATTTATCACAACACTTTGAGCAGAGAAGAGATGTGATAAAACAATGTTTGATGAACATACACTTTTTACTCAAACATTTATTAATTGATTAGAAGCAAAGAATAATTAGAGACTATTTAAAATGAACCAGGTATGAAGTAACACACACTTGGATTAGGACATTTTAGAGTGACCCCTTAAAGTGAAATAGTACAATGATGAAGTTCAG
>JAQQSU010005724.1:0-13720 GCA_028627135.1 Pseudochirops cupreus | reverse complement strand
CATTGTTTTTTTCTCTCCTCTTTCCTCCCCCTTTCTCTCACCTCTCATCCATTTTTTTTTCTCTCCTTCTCTTTCCTCTCCCTCTCTCTCTCCTCTCATCCCTCCCCTCTCTTTTTTCTCACATTCTCTTTCCTCTCACCTCTCATTTTGTTTTTTTCTCTCTGCTAATATTTCCTTTCCCTCTCTCTCACTTCACTTCCCTCCCATTTTCTTCTCTCTCTTCTTTCCTCTCTGTCTCACCTCTCATTAATTTTATTTTTTCTCTCGTCTTTCTTCTCCCTCTCTCTCACCTCTTATCCCTCCCGTTTCTTTGTCTCTCATCTTCCTCCCTCTCCCTCTCTAACCTCTCATCCATTTTCTGTTTTTTTCTCTCTCCCCTTTCCTCTCCCTCTGTCTCACCTCTCATTAATTTTGTTTTTTTCTCTCCTCTTGCCTCTCCCTGTGTCACCTCTCATCCCTCCCCTCTCTTTTTTCTCATTCTCTTTCCTCTCTCACCTCTCCTTAATTTTATTTTTTTTCTCTCTCCTCCTCTTTCCTCTTTCTCTGTCTCACCGCTCATCCATTTTGTTTTTTTCTCTCTCCTTCTCTTTCCTCTCCCTGTGTCACCTCTCATCCCTACCCTCTTTTTTCTCACATTCTCTCTTTCCTCTCTCACCTCTCATTAATTTTGTTTTTTCTCTCTCCTAATCTTTCCTTTCCCTCTGTCTCACATCTCATCTATTTTGTTTTTTTCTCTCTCCTTCTCTTTCTCTGTCTCACCTCTCATCCCTCCCCTCTTTTTTCTCACATCTTCTCTTTCCATTCCCTCTGTCTCACCTCTCATCCATTTTCTGTTTTTTTCTCTCTCCTTCTCTTTCTCTGTCTCACCTCTCATCCCTCCCCTCTATTGTTCTCTCTCCTCCTTTCCTTTCCCTGTCTCACCTCTCATCCCTCCCCTCTTTTTTCTCACATTCTCTCTTTCCTCTCACCTCTCATTGTTTTTTTCTCTCCTCTTTCCTCTCCCTTTCTCTCACCTCTCATCCATTTTGTTTTTTTCTCTCTCCTCTTTCCTCTCCCTCTCTCTCTCCTCTCATCCCTCCCCTCTCTTTTTTGTCACATCTTCTCTTTCTTGTCTCACCTCTCATTAATATTCTGTTTTTCTCTCATCCTTTTTTTCTCTATGTCTCTCTCACCTCTCATTCCTCCTCTCTGTTTCTCTCTCCTTCTCTTTCCTCTCCCTCTCTCACCTCTCATCCCTCCCCTCTTTTTTTCACATTCTCTCTTTCCTCTCCCTGTCTCACCTCTCAGACTTTTTCTTTTTTTCTCACATTCTCTCTTTCCTCTCTCTGTCTCACCTTTCATCAATTTCCTTTCCCTCTGTCTCACCTTTCATCCATTGTCTGTTTTTTCTCTCTCTTCCTCTTTTCTCTCCCTCTCTCTCTCCTCTCATACCTCCCCTTTTTTCTCCCATTCTCTTTCCTGTCTCATCTCTCATTAATTTTCTGTTTTTTTCTCTCTCCTCTTTCCTCTCCCTCTGTCTCAGTTCTCATTAATTTTGTTTTTTTTCCTTTCCTTTCCCTCTGTCTCACTTCTCATCCATTTTCTCTTTTTTTCTCTCCTTCTCTTTCCTCTCCCTCTGTGTCACCTCTCATCCCTTGCCTCTCTTTTTTTCTCACATTCTCTTTCCTCTCTCACCTCTCATTAATTTTCTGTTTTTTCTCTCTCCTCCTCTTTCCTCTCCCTCTCTCACCTCTCATCCCTCCAGTTTCTTTCTCTCTCATCCTCTTCTTTCCTCTCCCTCTGTCTCACCTCTCATTTTCTTTTTTTCTCTCATCCTTTTTTTCTGTGTCTCACCTCTCATTCCTCCGTTTTTTTCATTCTCTTTCCTCTCTATCTCACCTCTCATCTATCCTGTTTTTTTCTCTCTCATCCTCTTTCCTCTCTCACCTCTCCTCCATTTTCTGTTATTTTCTCTTGCATCCTCTTTCCTCTGTGTCTCACCTCTCATCCCTCCTGTTTTTTCTCTCATCTTGTCTTTTCTCTCTATGTCTCACCTCTCATTCCTCCTCTCTCTTTTTCTCTCATTCTCTCTTTCTGTCTCTCTCAAAGAAGGAAAAGAGGTCAGTGGGCCAGCCCCTCACTCCCCACCAGGGTTATCTAAGTGAGCTGTCTTGACTCACCTTGGCAGCTTCACATCTGGCGGTCCTGTTTGCCTCTTCTAAAGCCACACAGAACAGGAACTCTCTCACGGCTTCTTCTGTATTTCCCAGGATGGCTAAGGCTTGGCCTTTGCGTAAGTGACCCTACAAAGAGACAGGGCCCTTTATTCAAGCCCCACTTGAGCAAAAATTTGCCTCAAGTAAGAGTCAGATTATAGAACCTTGGATCTTATTACACATACTGAAGCAGGAGCGGTCTCAGTTGTTAAAAGAGGTATAAGACAGCCCCCTAAACGTTCTGACACTTAGGCTAACTACATCATTTTACAGAGTGGGAAAATAAGGCCAAAGGAAGAAAAAGGAACTGGCTAAGTTTCAAGGGACAGTGACTTGTCATATATCCCATGATCCTCTGGACCATGATTTTTGTTACTGTTATTTGTCCCAGATAACATATTGTGAATTTTAACAGAGAACTTCTAGAGACATTGCACTAGTGCAATTTCGGGCATGATGACAGGCCAGTGGGGAAGAGATTTAGAGGCAGATAGGCCTTTTAATGCCTTGAAAATCATGCCAAATGCCACTGTACTTGTTACATACAGAACTGAGTCTTTTTCTTTCTTTTTTTTCGGGGGGGGGTGGCGGAGAGGGAGGCAGGGCAATTGGAGTTAAGTGATTTGCCCAAGGGCACATGGCTAGTGTTTAGTGTTTGAGGTTGGATTTGAACTCAGGTCCTCCTGAGTCCAGGGCTAGTGCTCTATTCACTGTGCCACCTAGCCTCCCCCTCAGTCTTTTTCTTTTCTCTCTTCCTCTATTTTTGAGGCAATCAGGGTTAAATGACTTTCCCAGACTTACACTACTAGTAAGTTTCTGAAGCTGAATTTGAACTCAGGTCATCGAGTCCAGGGGCTGGTGCTCCACTCACTAGGGTACCACCTAGCTGCCCCCATCTGTCTTTTTCTTAACAGGTTTCACTGAGACTTGGATAGGGTGGGGGTAAGTAGGAAGCCTTCCTGCTAATGAAAACCAGCATCTTTTCTGCTGTTCATCTTCAGAGTTTCATAGGCAACTGAGAGCTGAAGTTGGGGGGTGGGGGCACAGAGCCAGTATGTGTCTTAGGCACAATATAGATACTGGGTTTATACCAAAACACTAAAAGCTACTGAGAGGTAGGGCTCAAGGCTGCATGTATCTCAGCATAAAGTGGGGCTACATGTATCTCAGAACCCTCTAGCAGATAAGCTACATTGAATTTAACATACAAATTTACGTTTAAAATGTTCAAGTTAAGCAGGGGAAAAAAACTGGTCAGTTTGAATTCTGGAAAATTTTCCATCTCCAAAAAGCTGCTCCAAAATCAATTGCTTTTCCTGCTAGGGAAAAGGCACCAGGAGCCCCTTTTTACCCTTCCCAAAAAGGCCTCTCCAACTTGTTCTCCCACAGTGGCTGGAAGTTCACCATTATGGATTATTTAGGTTCAATTGAGTCCTTATTTTAAAATGTGAATAGGCTACCTAGGAGGGGAGGCCTTTGAGGGGAACATCCTCCAATGGCATTTTATCAGAGAAGAATCAAAGGCCAAGATTAGTGCTTGGGGACCTGCCTCTGTGGGCCATCTTTGAGATGCTGAAGGACAAGGGACAGCTGGCAGATATAGGCTCCTTGAGAACCAGGCTCATTTGCTCCTTTCTTTGACCCCCCCTCCCATGCTCTAGTTCCGCTTTGGGGCTACCCTTTAAACATTTTCTTAGCATCCCCACACCTGTGGGAGCTGATAGAGCACAACTGTTGGGAGGGGGTGAAGAAGAGATCTTCCCTTCTTGTTTCTACCCAGACCAAACCCATCATCCAATGAGAACACGCACCTTCAGCCAACGGGGCTGGAGTCTGCAGGCCATGTCAGCATCATGCAATGCAGCTTCAGGACGTTTCAAGACAGAATTGATCTGAGATCGGTTGCTATAGAGCAAGTAGTCATTTGGAGCTGTTGATTGAAACACACGGCAGCATACGGTCTCATCAATTACCGTCAGCACAGAGCCCTAGTTCTCTCTGGGCTGGAGCTGGATGGCTTAGTCCCACTCCAAGAATCAGGTGCCAACCGGTCCCTACTCGACCTGGTTGCCTGGCAAATGATCCCTGAAGCTGGTCACCACTTACCATTCAGAATGCACTGTCATTTTCTTGCTAGGGTTTTTTTTTGTTTATTTTTTAGGTTTTAGTTTTGGTAGCTCTATTTTCAGCCTTGATGAACCTTTAACCCATCTGCATTGGAATTTTACCATCTGTAAAAGAAGCTTAGAAATAAGCCTTGCTATTCTGTTACATTTAACTGTGCAGACCCCCCTGAAGTGGGAGCCAGGTGTGAGTTTCATCTTTTTCCAATCCAGTTAGCATCACCTAGACCAAACGTTTCCTGGCCAAAGCACACTTTGTAAATGATTTAATAAATGCATGTTAACCAGGGGCTGGGCAAGTGTTACAAGAAGATAATATTTGCGAATAAAGAGAGAGAATATTTGTAAAGCACTTGGCAAATCTTAAAAGCCTTATCTAAATGTTAGCTGTCATTATTAAAACATTAAGAGTATGTGAATGATTTAGCACAGATCCCTCACCTCTACTGGACAAATAATGCCAAGGACTTGTCCAGTTAGGGCCAGCAGAATCTCTGTATACATTAGGCAGCCCCTATGATTGAAGGGCAGTTTCCCTAGGGAGAGGTGAAATTCACTTGGGACAAGGCACTCCACTAATATCCCCACTGAGGCACAAAAAAATAGAAGTGCTTGGGAGGGAAAAGCAGACAGAAGAAGCAAGAACATGTAATCAGAGAAAGGCTGATTTTTGTGGTAACTGCTATTTTCAATCATATCAAACTCTCTGTGACCCCATTTGGGGTTTTCTTGGCACAGATACTAGAGTAGTTTGCCATTTCCTTCTCCAACTCAATTTACAGATGAGGAAACTGAGGTAAACAGAGGGAAGTGACTTGCCCAGGGTCACACAGCTAGTAAGTGACAAGCTGAGTTTGAACTCAGGTCTTCCCGATTTCAAGTCTCTATCTACAGCACCACCTAGCTGTGCCTAGGAGTTAGCAAAAGCACAGAAAGGCATTGCTGCAAGGGCCTTTGTACATCAAATTTCAGAGGTGGAAACTCTCAAATTAAAATCAGAGGCCACCTCCACCTAATCAGAGGGTATCTGTCTTTGGTTGAAGACCCCTAGTGACTGAGGACTCAATTCTTCTTGTGGCTGTCCATTCCAAAGCCACCTCCCTAAAATACAGGTCCATTCTGACCTTCAATAAATTCCAGTGGCTCCTTATCACCTCTTGCATCAAATAGAAAATATCAATATAAAATAGCAAATGCTGTTTGGCATTCAAAGCCGTTTGTAACTCCCCTGTGTTCTGGAACATTATACCCCCCCCCCCCATACTCTGTAAACCGGTGACACTGGAGGCTTTGCTTAAGATTCTCCATCTCTACCTCCTCCTGGCTTCCTTCAAGCCTCAGATAAAATCACATCTTGTGCAGGAAATGTTTCCTGATCCCCCTTAATTCAGTACCTTCCTTCTGTTAATGAGTTCCAATTTATCCTGCATAATATAGCTGTTTGCATGTTGCAATCCCTAATTAGACTGTGAGTCCCTCCAGAGCTGGGACTACTAGCTTTTGCCATTTTTTTGTACCCACAGCACTTAGCACAGAGCCAGGCACATAGGTGTTTGGTAAATGCCTGCTGACTGACACTGAATGGAAACGTGCCTCTCTGCAGTTTCTCCCCATTATTAATAAATCATAGCTAACACTAATATAGTGCTTTACATATATTATCTCGTTGCTCCTAGTTCACATCTAGCCCAACCTATAGCAGAGGAAAATGAAACCCTTGGGAAAGGAAGGGTTCAGCCACACAGATGGGAGGCTAGGATTAGAAAATTACTCCCCCCCCCAAAAAAGAAAATTACTCCCAAACTGGGTAGATGAAAATGATGAGGGGGGGGTGGCACAATGAGACTTTCTCTTCTCCAGGGCCTTTTTCTCCTAGGGTCTGCTAAACCTGCTCTGATTTCACTGAAGATGAGGGGGGCCAGTTTCTAGCTGTGGTAGCAAAGGCGGTGGGGGTTCATAAAATCATAGAGCTAGAGTCACAAGGGACTTTGATGCCTTACCAGTATCAGGGTTTTTTTTTTAAAGCCTAGCCCAAGGATTTCAAATCACCCTTTTCAAACCTTTTTAGAGCTCTGCATAATTTGCTAATAAGCATAAGCTAAGGGTGGGTGAATATCTTTGATATTTTTTTGCTGGAGTGAGTCACAGAATATGGACAACGGGTCCAAAGGGAGTTTTCCTATACCTTAATCTGCAATCTTTCTTGGGTCCTAGAAGAAAGAATGACATAGAAAGTCATATACCATTCCCTTAGCGTGGGGGCTGTTGTGGGGAGGGGGGAAGGGCCTCCAAGTCTACCTCTCCTCCAGCAATGCTGGTCACTGTTCCTTTCCTTCCCATTCACGTTTTTCCTCGATGCTATATTCTTGCTTTGTAAATTGAACGCCATCACCCTGCTTATACCTGTTGCAGGCCTATGCTATGACGACAGTCAACAAGTAGTTCCAGTCTTGCCCATTTGCGTCAATCCTACAGCCCCTTGAGTTGCCCGTATTCCAGACGCCACAGCCATTGAGGGGGAAGGGTTTTTGCCCACTGCGGGCCATTGGAGCTGTTTTTCAGCTCAGTTCTCACTCCAAAATTGCCCCTATTCTATCCCTGGGCCAGGTCACCACCACCCCTGCAACGTAGCAGTACTGGGGCGATGTAAGGGGGTGCGGCGCAAGGGAGACAGAGTGAGGAAAGGGAGGGAGAAAGGGGGCAGCAGCAGTCAGAAAGAACAGCATCCTCAGAAATGGCCAAGGGGGTCCCAAAGGCTCGCCTCAGGAGGTCATCCCGACCCCCTCCAAGCAGACACAAAACTCCGAAGCTACTACCAAAAACCGGCCGACCTGGGCTTGACTAAACAGGGAGGCCAGCAGGCCCAGACGATCGATGGCAAGGGAGAATTTACCGGGCCCGACCAAGGGGGCTGGGGAGGCAAAGCAGCTCTTTCGGCCTGGGGAATCGTGGGATGATAAACAGTAATCCTGACTCACGGGCCAGTTGGGTGATCGGCGCCCGCTTCCACCTCTCTTCCCTCACTCCCAGGGATGGTTTCCGAAACCCTGGCCCACTTCAGTTACCTCACCCATTACACAACCCGGCCCCACCGGGAGGAGGGGCCGGGAGCCGTGCCCGGCCCGAGTGGCCGAGCTCAAAAAAAGGCTTATGCAACGCGGTGCTCTCCTGGCCTAATTCCACTCGCGACTCGCGCGCGGAAGGGCATCCATGCCCCCCGAAAGTTACCAATCCACACAGAGCCCCCACGCCCCCTCGGGACCGAACGATCGAGAGGATGAGACAGAGAAACCTCAGGCCCCGACCCTAAGCTAGCCAGACTGATGCACGTGAGCACACACCCACCCGCCGCCCAGCCAGCGACACACACTGCCCTGAGTGGGCACCTGCGGCCCTCGATCGCCGCCCTCCCCGCGGGACCTCCTGGGGGGGTCGGGAGTTTGGACCCTCCTCAGGGAAAGTTGGTGCCCCAAAGCGAGTGAGCAGGGCAGGGGGAAGGAAAAACGCGCCGGGAGGGACAGGTTTCTTCCCTCCACCCCCCTCCCCGGGCCCGGCCGCCCCGCCCCCACCAGGGCCCCGCTCCCTACCTAAGTCGAGCGCCTCGCAATACTTCTCCAACGCCTGCTCCAGCTTGTGCTCCTGGTACAGGCGGTTACCTTCGTGGCGGAGCCGCGACGCCTGGGATGGGCCCGGGAACCACTTGGTCAGCAAGTTGCTGAGCAGCACATTGACCCGCAGGCGCGCCATGGGCGCCGGCTGCACCGGCACGGGCAGAGGAGGCGGCGGTGGCAGCGACTCGCCCGAGGTGGACGCGCTGCAGCAGGGGACTCCAGGCCCAGGGGTAGCGCACAGGGTGCAGCGGCGCTCCTGCTCCAGGCACACTTTGCAGAAGGTGTGTCCGCAGATTAGGGACACCGGATCGGACAGGAAACCTTGGCATTTCCGGCATCGGAACCCATCCCAGGGCACTGGGGGCGACTTGGCGACTTCTGCCTCCGCATCCACCTGGGTCGCCGCCGGCGGCGGCGGCGGGGACTGGCTCGCGCCGCTGTCCTGCGCCACCACCGGGGTG
Source organism: Pseudochirops cupreus (assembly GCA_028627135.1). NCBI lineage: Eukaryota > Metazoa > Chordata > Mammalia > Diprotodontia > Pseudocheiridae > Pseudochirops > Pseudochirops cupreus. The sequence goes on along the minus strand of JAQQSU010005724.1, from coordinate 5,330 downwards.
AGGAATCCCTCTCGGCTCCGGATGCTCTCGGCAAGGCAGCGCACCAGAGTGTCGAGGTGCTCGGGGCTCAGCTGCCTCTGCTGGTACAGAGCCTGGTACAGCTCGAAGGCTTCTTGGAAGCTGCCGCTAGCAGCCAGGGCGTCCGCCTGCTGGAGGATCCCCTGGCTCTCAGGGGTAAGAGTCAGTGTCAGCTTCGGAGGGGATGCCTCCAGGAAGGCGGGACGCCCGTGCATGCCCGACGACGATGCCACCACGGGAGGCTCCGAACTCCTGCCAGCCGAGTGGCGGAGCATCGGCCCCTGACGGGGATTGGAGCTCATGGTGGATGAGCGTCGGAGGCGCCTACAAGCCGCGGGGCTGGAGGCGCCGCTGTAACAGCGCTCGAGAGAGCTGGCCCGATAGGGCCGAGACCCGATCGGCCTCAGCGGCTGCTGCGGCGGCCGCTGCGGCGATCACTGGAGGTGCTGGAGCGGCGGCAGCGGTAACGGAACAACGGAGACGAATGCTGCTGGCGCAGCGGCGTCTTCGGAGACTCGGGCTCCTGGGAATGACGAACAGTGTTTTTCAGCTCTCCGCGGAGACCCTACACCCATTCCGTGCGCCCCGCGGCTCCTGATAAACTGTCTCGGCTCGGCGTCCGTCTTATATAAACCCAAACCACGTGACAATCGAGTTGCCTCTCATTGGCCGGCGGCGAGAGAACTGTTACAAAACCTGACGAAGCAGGGTTTTGTAACAGTTTTGAGTTCCCTCTTCTTTTGGCTCTGCTTTTTTCGGTGTGAGTGTGAATGTGAGTGTGTGTGGGGTGCGTGTGTACGTGTGGCGCGAGTGTGCCTGGCGCGGTATATGTGTACGGCTTGTGCTAGCTAGATGAATTTTAGAATGATGTGTATGTATGTATCTATGCGCGCGCGCTCTAGCTTGTGGGTGCTGTGCGCCTGTGCCTTTTGGATGTTGTTTACCCGCCTTACCGGCAAATCTTGCAAAAGCAAAACTCGCTCTCTTTGCTTTTGCACCAACAACTACCCTAGCCCCGCAGCAAGGTGCACGTGCACGCAAACCTTTCTGCGTATAGAGCTTTCCCCCCCAACGCCAGTTCCAACACGGCTGGACAATCATTGCCCGGAGAGAGCCCTGGTGGCTGCACAATTGCAGGGGTGGAGGGGAAGAGGGAGGAGAGCGATTTGCAGACAGCAATCTCTTGAGCAGGGTTGATCTACCGTCTGCACACATCCGCGAGCACGCACATTCTATTCTTTTGGGTGGTTTGCTGCAGGAGTGGGGGGGGGGGGGCGGAGCCCAGTCCCCTCTGGAGTGGGGAAACGGACAGGGCTTGAAAGGGCTTTCGAGGAGCCTAGTAACCTTGTAGGTCGAGGCTAGCTGACCCTCTGAGGGGGGAGGAAGGGAATTGGGGAGTGGGCAGTCCGGGTCTTCCTTCTTGATCCACTGAGTATAATAGGATCCTTCTAGGAGCCCTGGAGGGAGTGACATGCCCTGTCGTAGAAGAGGATCAGAAAACACAGATAAACCAAGGTGAAGCCCCCAGGGAACATTCTGGGTTTGCCAACCAAATTCTCTAAACGGGTTCCCCTCAATAGCCCCTGCCGTCACTATCCCCCTCCCGCCCTTGTGAGCCTATTTTCTCCTGCATCAAATCGGACTAATTGAGTGGTGAGCTCCCCACCTCATCTGAATTCCGGGGATCCTGCACCACAGTCTTACAAGTGACCACTCAGTCATAGAGGCTGCTTGGGCAGTAGCAGCCACTGTCCCCCACTTCTGCAAAGAGGGGTTGATTGGACTCAATTTTGAGGGAGATCTGTGGTCAGGATGGGAAGATATCTCCCTGATAAAAATTGGCATGTGTGGAGGCTAGTGTGCAACTGGAGGCAATCTGAGAGTTCTGGCTCCACACACTCCTTCCCACTCTCACTATCTCCCCCTCTCCCCCACCTTCCCAATCTCCCCCACCTTCCCAATCTCCCCCTTTCATAGTCTTGTGATCCCCCAAACTTTGAGCCTGGCGTTCTCTCCCATTGCCTGCTCTTCCCCTCCCCTGCTCCTCTCACATCCTTTGGGGCCCTGTGCCAAGTTGAGGGGGTGACAAAGGAAGTTAGATACAGGAATTTTACTCTCACTGGTCTCCAAAAAGTTATGAGTGCATATTAGCAACTGGTTAGGAGGGGTTTTCATCCTGGGATCCAAGGTCTACAATTGTACAATGACTCCAAATGATCCAGTGGTTTCTAACCCTGAGGGACATACCCCACAAGGAGAAGAGAAAGGGGTACACATATACTGAATGGAGTAATGTGCATTTACACTACAATGAATAATTATACTAAGTACAAGGTAATTGATTCTGAGGTCTGAGAAGCAACCCAGTGGAGATCACCAGTGGCCTGGGGGGGGGCACCCCCCTCCTGGGGGTAGGTAATCATGAAAAATATTTGAGGAGGCCAGTTCTAAGCTGACTCAGGTATTTTAAAATCTTGTTTTTATTGATTACTCTTACTGATTTTATTATTTCACATTTTATTTTATTATCACATCACTTTCATTTCCAAATATATCCCTCCCCTACCAATACCTTTCAAAAGCAGTTCAACAAAAATCAAACAGTCATAATATATGTAAGAATACACACCCACTGTCTGCCACTTCTGCAAAAAGGGTAGCATGGTCTGTAGTCAATTTTGAAGGAGGCCTGTGGCCAAGAAGGCAAAAGCAAAGACATTCCTGACCAAAAAAATTGGCACAAGTAGATGCCAGAAGCAGTACAAGAGAAATATTAAGTCTACTTAATACTGTGTGTGTGTAAGGCTTTGTGCTTGGAGAAGATACAAACAGAGATGAGGGCCCTGCTTTCGAGGAGTTTGTAATCTGCTTGATTACACACAATGGAAATTCAGTTATGTATCCTAAATCCATAGATCTAGGAACTTAGAAGTCATTTAATCTTCATTTTACACTTGAAGAAAACTCAGTCTTCATGGCCTGTCCTTCCATTTCACCTGGTTAAGCAAAGGGATAGTCATACCTTGGATCTTGCCATCCATGCATTGTAAGTGATTCACTTTCATGGCCAAGAAATCTGATTGTGTACTTCAGGAAGGAAGCAATAGGGAGATAGTGAAAATCAGAGATAGAGACAGAGAGATCAGTCTGATCACAATCCATTGTCAGCTGGACTTCTCCTAGTTCTCTGTCCTCACCCTGACCTCCAAACCCTTTACCCATACATTGGCAACATTGGCCTCCTGTCCCAATGCTGACTGACCCCTTGATGAACTACCTCAATACTGCACAATATTAAAATGTCCAGTTTCTGAGTCCTGGGAAAGATCTAGCCTTGCTGAACAATGGAATGTGACCCCAATCTCCCTCCTCAGCTCCTGCCCAAAGGCTGCTATGTGCCAGGCACTGGACTGAGTGCAGGGGGTATGAAGAAAGGCAACAATCTAATGGGAAAGACAATATGAAACCATCTGGCTACAGATAAACTCTATACAAAGTAAATTGGAGATAGGGAGGGAATGCAATAGAATCAAGGGAGATTTGGGGAGGTCTTCCTGCAGAAGGTGGGATTTTAGCTGAACCTTGAAGGAAGCCAGGGAAGCTGGGGAGGCAGAGGTGAAAAGGGAGAGCATTCCAGGTATAGAAGGCAGCCAGTGAAAAAGACTAGGGATGAAGTGTCTTGTTTATGGAATAGCAAGGAGGCCAGTCTCACTAGATCAAAGAATATGGGGAGATATGGGTTGTAAGAAGACTGGAAAGGTAGGAGAGGGCCAGATTATAAAGGGCTTTGAATGCCACACAGAGGATTTTATATTTGATCCTAGAGATCACAGGAAGCCATGAAACAATATTGACCTTGTCCACTACAAATTTATTTTGTCTAACCTCAACTGGTCACTCACCACAGCACGGCAATCTACAATTCCTAATTGATTCACTATTACATTTATCATAATGTCTCTGTCTCTCTATCTCTCTGTCTCCCTCTTTCTCTCTCTCTCTCTTTCTCTCTCTCTCTCTCATCTTCGATATCTCTCTATTGCCTCCTTCCTGTAGTATACAAACATACACTTTCCCATACTTAAAAATAAAATAAACCTTTCCTCCTACTTGATTCAGCCATCCCTTCTAGTTCTCACCCTTCTCAGCTAAACTCCTTGAAAAAGCTATTACCTCGGCCTCTACTTCCTTTCTGCAGATTTGCTTCTAAACCCTCTTTAGTCTGGCTCCCCATCTCATCATTCAATTGAAACCATTCTTTCCAAAATTACCACTTAATTGTCCACTCTAATTTGTCTTTTCTCAGCGCTCATCCTTTAAGATTTCCCTGCAGCCTCTGACACTGTTGATCACCTTTTCCTGGATCTTCTTTCTCTTCATCCTTCTTCTATCTGTCTGACTAATTCTTCTCAGTCTTCTTTGCTGGCTCTTCATCCAGGTCATTCCCACTAACCATGGGTATCCCCTAAGGCTCTGTCCTGGGCCCTCTACTCTTCTCCCTCTATATTATCTCACTTGGTAATCTATTACCTACCAGGGATGTAATCAACATCTCTATGCAGATGACCCGTTTTGTGTTTGTGTGTTTTTATTTTTTTTAACGTGTTTTTAGTGCATCAGATAAGTAAGGATTCATCACAGCCTGGACTGTTTTGTTTTATTTGTTTGTTTATAAAGTGAATTCAAACCTATGGGAAGAAGACTGGAGAGCAGAGTTAGATGCTCTGCAATAGAATTGAGCTCTAGATTATCCGTGCTAATGAAAGGGCAATACAGGCAGCCACTAATTTACAAATGATTGGTCTTCTGTGGTAAGTGGCTGTTGGGAATTTAGGAAGCTAATTAATTCTCCAGATCTTAACATCTACAGAGGGCCTAGTAGTCATTTCTTAGGTGTTCTAAAACTAGGAAACAAAGGACAGTTCTCATAGATCCAGATTCTAATTCCTCTTTATGGGGGACTTCTTTAAGTCTAGTGTTCAGTTGAAAAGGTTTTGCACAAAATCAGTGCAGCTAGAATTAAAAGACAAATGGTGCAGTAGGAAAAAAAAATCTTGGCCAATTTCTCTGATAAAGGCCTGCTATTCAAGATATGTATGTTATATATTATATAGCATATGAGGCATTTACATGGATTATATACATATATATCTGTGGCAAATTTCTCGGATAAGTGTCTGATATCCAAAATATATGTTATATGTTATATAGCATGTTTTACATATGGAATTATATGTGGAATTTCTATATTATAGATATGGATTATATATTTACATATATACATCTTTGTGGCAAAACGTTTTGATAAATGT
>JAQQSU010005723.1:0-13720 GCA_028627135.1 Pseudochirops cupreus | reverse complement strand
AGGTGATTCTTGGTTTTAATCCAAGCTCCCTTGATCTCCAGAATATCGTATTCCAGGCCCTTCGATCCCTTAATGTAGAAGCTGCTAGATCCTGGGTTATCCTAATTGTGTTTTCACAATATTCAAATTGTTTCTTCCTGGCAGCTTGCAATACCTTCTCCTTGGTCTGGGGATTCCAGAACCTGGCTATAATATTTCTAGGAGTTTTATTTTGGGGATCTTTTTCAGGAGGTGATTGGTGAATTCTTTCAAGTTTTATTTTGGTCTCTGGTTCTAGAATATCCGGGCAATTCTCCCTAACGGTGCTGATATGGTTCCTCATAGCCGACCTGACTTTAGTGGAAAGTATATTTGTGTGTATTTTGGAGTTCTAGAATTAGTTTAGAGTCCTCTTTTATGGGTATTTTGGGGTGGCTATGTGAGAGCTGCGATATGTTGCTGCTCTTATGCTGCCATCTTGGCTCTGCCCCCTGAAACAAGCATTTCTTAAGCACCTATTATGACACTGTGCTTAGCACTGTACAAATGTTATCTCCTTTGATCCTCAGAACAACCCTTGAATGTAGGTGGTATTATTACCCTCCTTTTACAGTTGAGGAAACTGAGGCAAACAAGGGTTAAGTAACTTACCCAAGGTCATGACAGCTTGTAAGTGTCTGAGTCTGGATCTGAACAGGTCTTCCTGACTCTGGGTGCAGTGCTCTATTCACTGTTCCACCCTTACTACCAAAGCTCATTACAAAAATGTAGAGTCAAACAAAACGAAGTCCTGCGTTAGTCATTTCAGAAAGAAGAAGGAGAGAAGGAAAAAAGAAATAAAAGATTCTTTATTTGGCTCTGAGTCTGTCATTTGTCTGGAGGTCTATAGCATTTTTCATTATGGGTCCTTTGGGTTTGTAGGTGATCATTGTGTCTATCAGAGTTGTTTATATTTACAATATTGTTGTTAGTGTATCATTTGTTCTCCTGATTCTTCTCAGTTCACCTTGCATCAGTTTATAGAAGTCTTCCCAGGTTTTCTTAAACCATCCCCTTTATCATTTCTTACAGCACAATAGTATTTCATTACCTTCATGTACTGTAACTTATTCAGCTATTCCACAATTGAAGAGCTTCCCTCAGTTTCTGACTCTTTGCTACAACTTAAAGAGCTGCTGTAGATATTTTTGTACATATGGATTCCCCCTTCAGTATTACTAGATCAAAGGCTATGTGTAATCTAATAGCTTTTTGGGTCTAGTTACAGATTGTTTTCCAGAGTGTATTTTAATTCCTTGTATGTGTATATATTTGTTTTTGTTAACTTTATGCTTTATATATTTTAATGTACTTTCCTCCCCTATTAGAATGTAAGCTTTAAAAAAGTGAGGATTGTTTCATTCTTTGTATCACCAACACCTAGCACAATCCCTGGCACATAAAAAGCACTTAATAAATGCTTACTGATTGATTGAATGCTGATTGAGTGAATACTGAACTTGAAGTCAGAAAGATCTGAGTTTGAATCCTGCCTCAAACACTACCTGTGCGCTCCTTAACAAGTTATTTACGTTGTGTACATCAGCTTCCTCATCTCTAAAATGAGAGGGTTGGAGTATATGACCTCTTAAGTTCTCTTACTGCTTTAAATCTGTGCTACTATGTTATAATGTGATTCTTAGCTCTCTGACAAACTTATTTACTAAAGGAAAGAAAATCTGTCAAAGGTAAGCTATTTCCTGGTGGTTAAAAGTGATACCTATGGATATTTTTCTTCTTTGGCATGCTGGTTATCCTGTCCACATGCTCAGACAAATGAAATGGTTTTTATCTTAATATTTCATTTCCCCCCAATTACATGTAAAAACAGTTTTTAACATTTAAGACAATTTTGAGTTCCAAATTCTCTTTCTACCTTCCTCTGCTCTCTCCCTGGCTCCCCCCATTGAGAAGGTAACCATTTTGATATAGTTTATACATGTGCAGTCATGCAAAACATTATATCTATGTTAGTCATGTTGTGAAAGAAACACAGATTTTAAAAAAACAAGAAAAATAAAGTAAAAAAATTTTGGTTCAATCTGCATTCAGACTCCATCAATTCTTTCTCAGGAGATGGAGAGCATTTTTCATCATAATTCCTTCAGAGTCGTCTTGGATTGCTGAGAATAGTTGTATTGCTCAGTTGTATTGCTGAGAATAGCTAAGTCATTCACCAGTGATCATCATACAGTATTGCTGTTACTATAGACAGTGTTCTCCTGGTTCTACTCATTTCACTTTGCATCAGTTTGGGTAAATCTTTCCAGGTTTTTCTGAGAGCACACTGCTTGTCATTTCTTATAGCACAATAATATTCCATCACAATCATATACAAGTTGTACAGCCTAGGTGTTCTGATTGGTGTTCTGGTGATCAGGTGTTCTGATTCCAAAGCCAGTGTTCTTTTCATTGCATCCCCTCAAGAGCGACCTAGATATGGGGCAGCTAGGTGGCGCAGTGAATAGAGTACTGGCCCTAGAGTCAGGAGGACCTGAGTTCAAATTTGGCCTCAGACATTTAACATTTACTAGCCATGTGACCTTGGGCAAGTCACTTAACCCCAATTGCCCAGCCTTCCCCCCTCCAAAAAAAAGTTTCATCTTGCATCATATTTCAGTAATCTAAAACTTCACTATTCTGGCAACACTGTTCTCCAGTGTATAAATCTCAGTCTTCTGTTCATATGTGGTGAGTCCCATATGGCAGCAATGAGCAATCAGCATCAGGGTTCTAAAAAAAAAAATTAAAAGAACCCAAATGATGTCTCCCTTGGCACTAGGCTGTAGTGTTCATTTCCCTGATCTCTCAGCCATAGTATCAGTGTTCTCTCCCACTCACTGATGTTCTCTTTTTGCTTCTCAGCCCTTGCCTCAACACTACAGGTTGAGGGCAAAGATTGGAGAAATTCAAAGCTAGAACCCAGTGGCTTATTGCCATGCCAACCTCTACTCAGAGGTTGTTGCTTCTGGACTCCTTCTAGGCTATCTCTAGCCCTTCCTGAGCCTACAAAGATGAAAAAGAAGACCCTAAACTACAGTCTCTCTTGCAGCAGTCCTCACCAGCAGTCCTTTCTTACCCCTACCCTCAATCCCATCAGAATATTCCTGTCTTGAGTCCTATTTCCAGTTACTCTGATAAAGTCATCCCTCCTAATATGATCTAGGATACTAGTGGATTAATGTGCCTTCCTTCTCAACTAATATATTGGCATTATTTCAGGGGATTTCTGGAGATGATGCTTTAACTCAATGGAGTCACTGTAGTGGAAGGACTTATAGGGACTGCCAGCATTTCTGAAACCCCACCATGTAAGTGATTCCCACTCCAGTAATATGTTTGCAAGCTAAGTTAGGATGAAATTCAGAACATTTGATGCCTTGCTTGGCTCAGTATCAAACTCCAGAGTAAAAGGAAATGCGTTAAAACATGTTGATTCTCATGCCACTGCCTAATGTTAAGCAAAAATCTCACTTCTACGGGCAATTTCCGATGTTCTGCATGAATTTCAACAAGTTGAGATTTGGAGATATATATGACCAGAAACTGATAGCATCAAAATACTCAAGAATGCAGTGTACTTCTTCACTAGATCCTGCTGACCAAGCAGAGGCATCCTCAAAGTAAGGACACTTACTTTGTGTGCTGCCAAAATATTTCTTCAGTTTTAAAAAGAAAAGGGGCAGCCAAGAATCACATCACCACTCTGGCTGGCTTCTTTCCCAGACTCTAAACATTTAATTCCCAAGAAATACCACTGGAACGGTTCCTAGTTGTGCTTTGGACAAAATAGTACAAGTCTGAGGCCTGATTTTTGAGAGCAAGGAATCAGGTTCTAAGGTGTAGACTTCTGTTTTGAGCATCCTGCTGAGTCATTCATCCCAAATGATTTTAGCGATGTTGTTTAATGTTATTTCAGAAGAAGTTTTGGGCAAAGAACAAATTCTATAAATGTTGTCAAAGGTCTTTACTGAAGTAACCATGAAGGTTCGTTCTAATGTGAGATTTCAGTTTTTAAACTGCCTGAATCAGAGTCTATGACATAAAAACTGTGAGGTCACCCTCACATTTGCACATAATTCTGTGTAGACTCCTGCCATGGTCAGCACTGGAGTCCATAGCTAGAAAGAGGGAAGTGGGTAAATTAACATACATTGACTAGAAAAATGTAAAGGAATTTCAATGAAAAGCCACACAAAGGTAGCTAAAGAGTTAGAAAATGTCAGCTTTAAGGGAAGGTGAAGGGAACTGGATGTTGTGCCACCTATCAGTATCAGTTGAGAGATGGCTTAACTGCAACACTACAAAAGCCCAGAATCTGAAATGGTGCCATGTGCTAAGGTACTCAATGGAGAAGAAACTCCTATGATACATATTTGGCACTGAGAGGAATTACGGCATAGCAGATAGAGGACTAGACTGGAGTTAGAAAGACCTGACTTCAAATCTTGTCTCAAATACTTAGTTTTGTTACTCTTTTATTAGTTTTCATTACTAAGCTACTCTGGACCTCAGTTTCCTCATGGGCAAAACAGGAATAAAATAAAAGCACCTATCCTGGGGTCATTGTCAGGTCTAAGCCTTTAAATATTAGAGAAATACTTGCTGTTGTTATTGCAGTGACAGATGAGAAAAAAGAGCACTGATTTTGTAGTAGGAAGCTTTGGTTTCCAATCCTTTGCTCTGCTACTCAGAACTGTGTGATCTTAACCTCTATGGGCCTCCATGACCTCATTTGTAACATGAATGAGGTTGGACTAGATCAGTGGTTCTCAACCTTCTTAATGCCACGACCCTTTAATACTCGTATGTGGGCGTATCTGCATCTGGGCAGACCTGCCTGGAGATGGATGGAGGAGCAGTGTCTTGGTTCCCAAGACCATTGGAAATATGTGTTTTCCGATGGTCTTAGGCGACCCCTGTGAAAGGGTCGTTTGACCCCCAAAGGGGTTGTGACCCACAGGTTGAGAACCGCTGGACTAGATGGTCTTGAAGCTCTCTTCCAGCTTCAAATCTTACCAACAAGCCTAGCTAAAACATGAGAACAGAAGAAAGAGGAGGGATGCACATGATATATAAGGAAATGCTTCTGCTGTTATGAATAGTGAAATGTTAGCATGTCAAGTGGAGATCAATTCTTACCTTGGATAAGTCACCTAACATCTCTGATCCTAAGATTCCTGACACATAGTCTTTGTTTTTTATGGCTTGATAATTCTGGAAACTGTCACAGCTGCTGCTGATCCACTCTCCTGAAGCTCCAGCTGTGGCTCGTCCTGGCTGCCCCCCTCCCTGCCCAGGGCCAAGTCACGGTTTCAGGCTAGGCTGGTTTCTGCTCTCAGTGCTGAGATGATCCCTTTGTGCTGAGCTGCCTTCAGCAGGAGGTGTATTTGTGTGAGTTTTAGAGCCCTAAAATTTGTTTAGAGTCATATTTAATGGGTATTTGAGGTGGCTATGTGGGAGCTGTGGTACCTTGCTGCTCCTACGCTGCCATCTTGGCTCCCTTTTTATGGATTTAAAATAGAAATAGTTCTGGGAAAGTTACAATCCTGCTATTCTTTTATATTTAATGCTCTGTGAACTATTACAAAGGCATATAAAATAACGGCTTTTTATATTTGAGTAAAAACATTCTAGGAATAGATGCCCATCAACTGTAAGTTCACTAAAAGCACCTCTAGAAAAAACTTCAGTAGTTGACAGGACAACAGGGATGACATATACCTCATCCTATTATTGGTGGTAGTAATAGTAGTAGTAGTAGTAGTAGTAGTAGTAGTAGTAGTAGTAGTAGTAGTAGTAAGTTAAAAAAGACCATGGAAATATACTTTGTGAATAAAAACAAATGTAAATTCCAAGACCTACTATGAAATTGTCAAACATGATAAAATATAGAAATAATATTGATGGGACTTTGGGAAGTTAGGGACACTAATACACTGATGGTGGCACTGTGAATTCATCCAACCATTATGGAAAACAGTTTGTAATTATGCATAAAAAACTTAACTAAATGGTTTAATATTATTAATCTTATTTCTCTCCTTTTTGGATGGATTTCATATAAGCATATCAATAGTAATTATTATAGTCTAATAGTTTAGTATAATAGATTGAATTTTGGCCTTAGAGTGAGGATAGACCTTAGTTCAAATCCCATCTCTACTATTTAATCTGTGTGTCTGTGCACTAATCATTTAACTAGTTTGAACATCAGCTTCTTCTTCTATAAATTGGGGACTATATAATACCTACTGAACTTATCTCAGAGGATTCTTGTAAGGACTGAGACTATGTAAAGTATGTAACACTTTGCAAACCTCAAAGTGCTTTATAAATTTCAGTTATTGTTGTTTTTAGAGGACCAATGGTGAAACACACCTCCCTTCTTGCCATAGAGAGGTGGTAGACCTCAGCTATAGATTTAATCAATCAGCCTGCATTACTAAGCACCTCTTATGTGACAGGCACAGTGTTAGGCACTGGGGATACAAAGACAAGTGAAAATAATCCCTGTCCTCAGAAAAAAGAAATAGTTTGTCCATAGTAGACAGCACGTACAAATATAAGTATATACAAAAGAGATATAAGATGGTTTTATGAGGAAAATACTAGCAGCTAAAGGGACAAGGAAAAGCAGAGCTGGAACTTGAACCCACATTGTTGACATGGCAGATAAACCACTGTATTTGCTGTCAAAGGATTTGGGTTTGAATCTTGGATTTGCTACTTTCTACATGTGTGACTTTGGCCTAATCACTTGACTTCTCTGGGCCCAATTCCTCATCTGTAAAATGGCGTCACGGGAGAAGAATTGGACTATATGGCTTCTCTTTCAGTTCTACATCCTTTGAACGGCAAGTCCAACATTCTTTCCATTGGATTCACAATCAACAAACCCAGAACTAATTATATGTTTCTTCAACCTAAGGGACTATCAGCCATTCATTAGGATCCCTAGTAAATCAAAATGGCATTTAATTTGATGGTGGTTTTCATTAAATATCAGGAAACAAAGGTAAGCAATACCTTGTTCTAATCAAGCAGAAAGATTTACCAAAAATAATTGTTTTCTCAATTGGAATGGAAACATGAGATTAAGAGTTTTACAAACTGCTTGAAGTTGGAAAGTTATCTAAGAAGCTATCTGTACCCATACCTAAATAAGCCTTGCTGAGCATTTAAGAACACCAGAACACCAGATCTGAGATCGGAGGACCTAGAGCTGAATCCTGCCTCTACCATTCAACTACCTGGGTGCCCTTGGACAAGTCCCTTCTCCTTTCCAAGGTGCTTTCTAGCTCTAAATATATGATCCCATGCTCCTTCACAAGTAGTCATCCTATCTGCTTGAAGACTTCAGGAAGCCCTCACTATGTCTGGAGACAGACAGAACTCCTTCTACTTTTGGAGTGCTGTAATTGGGAGGTAATTTACCCTTTGTTATGGTTGTTCAGTCATTCAGTAGTGTCCAACTCTTTGTGACCCCATATACCATAGCATGCCAGGCCCTTCTATGCTCCACTATCTCTTGAAGTCTGTTCAAGTTCATGTCCATTGTTTCCATGATACTGTCTATCCATTTCACACTCTGCCATCCCTTTTTCTTTTTGCCTTTGATCTTTCTCAACTTCAGGGTCTTTTCCAGTGAGTCCTGTCTTCTCATTATGTGACCAGAGTATTTAAGCTTCAACTTCAGTATTTGGCTTTCCAGTGAATAGCCTGATTTAATTTCTTTAAGCATTGACTGATTTGATCTCCTTGCTGTCCAAGGAACTCTCAAGTCTTCTTCAGCACCACAGCTCAAAAGCATTGATTCTGCAGTGCTCAGCTTTCCTTATAGCCCAACTCATACAGCCATACATTGCTACTAGAAAAACTGTAACTTTGACTATACACACCTTTGTCAGCAAGATGATGTCTCTGCTTTTTAGTATGCTATTACCATAGCTTTCCTTCCAAGGAGCAAGTGTCTTTTGATTTCATGGCTGCTGTAGTCATCTGCGATGATCTTTGAGCCCGAGAATATAAAATCTGGCACCGCTTCCATTTCTTCTACCTCTATTTGCTAGGAAGTGATGAGATTAGTTGCCAAGATCTTAGTTTTTTTGATGTTCAGCTTCAGTTCAGCTTTTGTATTCTTCTCTTTCACCCTCATCAAGAGACTTCTTAATGCTTTTTCACTTTCTGCCATCAGAGTGGTATCATCTGCGTATCTGAGATGACTGGTATTTTCCCTAGCAAACTTAATTCCAGCTTTTGGTTCATTCAGCCTGGCGTTTCACATGATACACTCTGAGTTTCAGATAAATAAATAAGGTGACAATATACAACCTTGTTGTACTCCTTTTCCAATTCTAACTGTTGCTTCTTGAACCATATATAGGTTCCTCGGGAGACAAGTAAGATGATTTGGTCCTCCCCTCTCTTTGAGGACTTGCTACATTTTATTGTGATCCACACAGTCAAAGATGTTAGTGTAGTCAGTGAAGCAGAAGTAGATGTTTTTTTTTCTGGAACTCCCTTGCTTTCTCCTTAATCCAGTGAATGTTGGCAATTTGGATTCTAGTTCTTCTGCCTCTTCAAAAACCAGCCTGCACTTCTGGTAATTCGCAGTTCATGTATTGCTGAAGACTAACTTGCAGAATCTTAAGCGTAACCTTGCTGATGTGTGACATGAGTACCACTGTTCTGTAATTTAAACATTCTTTAGCATTGCCCTTCTTTAGGTTTGAGGTATGAACTGATCTTTTCTAATACAGTGGCCACTGTTGAGTTTTCTAAATTTGCTGGCATATTGAGTGCAGAAATAGCTCAGTTGGAATTCTATCATCTCCACTATCCTTAATAATTGTTAGCAATGCTTCCTAAGATCCACTTGACTTCATTCTCTAGAATGTCTGGCTCTAGATCAGTAACCACACCGCTGTGGTAGTTATCAGTAATGTTAAGACATTTCTTGTTTAGTTCTTGCCACTTCTTGATATCTTCTGCTTCTGTTAAGTTCCTACCATTTTTGTCTTTTACTATGCCCATTTTTACATCAAGTGTTCCCTTGATAATCTCTAATTTTCTTGAAGAGATCTAAGGGATTAGATCTAGTAGACAGAGTGCCTGAAGAACTATGGACACAGGTTCTCAATATTGTGCAAGAGTCAGAAACAAAAAACATCCCGGAGAAAGAAAGCAAATTGGATATTTGATGAGATTACAAATACCTGAAGAAAGAAGGAAAGCAAAAGGGAAAGGAGAAAGGGAAAGATCTACCCAACTGAAAACAGAATTCCAGAAAATAGCAAGGAGAGATATGAAGGTTTCTTAAAAGAGCAATGTAAAGAAATAGAATTTTTCCTTACATGAAGCCAAAATCTGCTTTTCTCCAGTTTCTACATACCCACTACTCACTCATAGTTCTGCTGTCTGGGACTAAACACAAAAAGTCAAAGCCTGCTTTCATGTGATATCCCTACAAGTACTTGAACAGAGCTATAGCATGTTTCTTCTAAGTCTCCTCTAGACTAAACATCCCCATTTCCTTCAAGCTGATGTTGAGATGGTAGAATCTTGAAGCCTCTCGCCATTTGAGTCTCCTTAGATAGATAGGCTTAACTTCACCAGTGTCTTTCTTAAACCAGAACAAGTCTATTGCTGCCAGTCTGACTTTATTTTCTTCCATGTTTTAACCTGGAATCTGTGTTCTGCCAATTTAATATTTAATTTCCTATTCTCCTCCCAAAGAGTCTTTTGCCACTTTGACCTTCTGGCAGTTGTGATTTACTAATTCTTATCATTTGGTAACCCCCATCTTGTGATTTTCCATTCCTGCCCTGTATTACTAGAGATCTCATCTTGTTGCCTCCCTACCTTATTCCCCATTTGCTTTGGGAATCATCCTGTTTCTCTCTTACATCTTTAATTACTTCCTATGGGTTCTCCCTAATTAGAATGTAAATATAATCAGGTCTCCCCAGTTCAAAAACAGACAAACTAGAAAAGCATTCCTTTGACCCTTTTACCACATCCATTATTCTGTCTCTTCTCCCTTACTGCTAAATGTTCAAAAAGTAGAACCAGTGCCTCTATTTACACTCAGTCTTTATCTTTCTTAACCTTAATGTAGCTTCTGACATTGTTAACCACATCTCCCTCCACATCCCTTCCTCAATATTCTCAAGATTTTCTGACACTGTCTCTCCTACTCATTTTTTGGTTGGTTTTTGCTTTTTGGAGGGGGGAGGGCAGGGCAATTGGGGTTGTGACTTGCCCAAGGTCAGCTAGTAAGTGTTAAGTGTCTGAGGCCAGATCTGAACTCAGGTACTCCTGACTCCAGGGCCAGTGATCTATTCATTGCGCCACCTAGCCACCCCTCTCCTACTTGTTTGGAGGTCATTCTCTTTTGCTGAATCATCAATCATGTTCAGCTATGTGTGAGTATCCTCCAGAACAATGTCCTAGACACTCTTCTCTGCACACTTTGTCATCTCATCCATTCCCATGAGTTTAGTTATCATCCATATGTAGATGACTTTCAAATTTATATATTTAGCCTTACTCTTCTGAGCTCCAGGCCCTCATCTCTGTGTGCTAAATATCAACCTAGACGTTCCATAAGCATCTCAAACTCAACATGACAAAACTGAAATGATTATTTTCCCCTTAAATCCATCCTTCATCTAAAATTAGATTTTTTTTTATTGAGTGTGCTACCATCGTTCTAAGTACCAAGGTTCACAACTTTGTATTTCCCTATCCTTTCCCCTCTTCCTAACACCTGATATCCAATCAGTTGTCAAGTCTTGTTGCTTCTACCTCCACAACATCTTCTGAATCTATCACCTTCTCTCTACTCACATAGCTACCACTTTAGTTCAGTCTCTTATTACCGCTGGCCTAGGTTATTGCAATATCCTCCAAACTGACTCCCCTGTATCCTGATTCTCTCCCTTCCTAAGCCATTTTCCAAACAACTTTCAAAGTTCTGTACCTAGATCTGACCATGAACCTTTGTTCAAGAAGTTCCTGTTGCCTGTAAGATAAAATACAAACCTATCTGTCTGGCATTTGAAGCCCATCCCAATCTTACTCCCACCCATCTTTCCAGACATTTTATATTCTCTTTCATGCACAATTGGTTGTAGCCACACTGGCCTACCTGCTGTTCTCTCACATTCCATTTCTTACCTTTGCACAAATTGTCCCCAATGAATGAATGAATGAATGAATGAGAAAAGATATTTATTAAGGGCTTACTATGTGCCAGGTACTGTGCTAAGTGCTTCAACTACAAATAGAAAAGGTAAGCTAGTCTTTGGTCTCAAGAAGCTCACATTCTATTTGGACAATACATAAAAGAAAGTTCCACTCCAGGGCAGATGAGAAGGTCTAGAAGACCTAAGGTTACAGTAGTTGGGTAGATGGTAAGACCCACAGGCTTTTAGATTATAAATGACTATGCCGGAGAAGTTCATGGTGTAGAGGCAGGACAGAGAGCAAGAAATGGAGTTGTTGGGTGGCTAGGTGGCACAGTGAATAGAGCACCGGCCCTGGAGTCAGGAGGACCTGAGTTCAGAACCAGCCTCAGACACTTAACACTAGTCATGTGACCTTGGGCAAGTCAACTCCCAATTGCCCTGCCCTCTCCCCTCCAAAAAGCAAAAAAAAAAAAAAAAAGAAATGGAGTTGTTGGGTCCCATATCATCCAAACCATGTGAGCAGTAAAAGAAGCCTGGGAAAGGGAGATGAGCACCCCTGTTGGTGGTGAGTCTTCCTGTAGTGATAAGCTCTAGGACAACCTAGAACAAGGTGAAGGATGGCATCCCAAGTGTTGGTCTGGGATGCCTTCCTTCCTTACTTTCATCTCTTGGAAGGTATATAAAAATAATATTAAATTTAAGAGGGAGAGATTGTTACTAACTTGGGAAATCATGAAAAGTCTTTATGTAGGAGGGAACATCTGATTTGTGCTTTGCAGGAAGCTAGGAATCCTACAAGGTAGGGATCAGGAAGTTCATTTTAGATATGGGGGTGGTGGAGAGAATCAAGGTCCTAGAAATGAGAGATGGAATGTTATGTGCAGGAAATAGCAAGCAAACTAATGTGATCAATACAGTGTGTGTGTGTGTGTATGTGTGCACGCGTGTACATACACATGACTGCACAGGGAAACAGTATGAATTAAGTCTATCAAAGGAACTTGGGAACCAGATTGTGAAGGGATTTAAATGGAAAGCTAACTATAATGTATTTTATCCTAAAGATAATAGGGAGCTATTGAAGATATTTGAGTTAGGGAGGTGTCACAATCATATCATATCAGTTTAGTAGCTGAATTTGGAAGGCAGATTCAAAGGAAATGTAACTCAATGCAGAGAAGGCATAAATATAAAATAGAAAGTTATTTTAAGAGTCCAGGTGAAAGATGATGAGGGTCTAAATTTGGATGGTGTCTGTGTGAAAGGATAAAAGGGGATGAATGTAAGAGATGTTGTGAAGGTAGAATTGGTAGGACTTGGCAACTCATTAGATATGAGGAGTGATGGAGGGAGAAGAATCAAAGATAACACCAACATTTTGAACCTAGTTGCTGGCAGGAATGGTGATGTTCTTGATAGAGAGAGGGAGACTTTGGAAGTGGTATGGATTAGGGGGAAATATAACAACTCCATTTTGGACATATTAGGTTTGAGATGCCTATAGGATACCGGGTGGAAATGTCTATCAGGTAGCCTGAGTAAACTAGGATTGGAGCTTGGCAAGGCATGGTTGGTGATAGGACAGGGAAGGACAAGAGATTCAAGGGTAGTTGATGGTATGATTGAACTGGTCAATCAAAGGGTCAGAAGGAAAACCAGAACATGTGTAGTGAACTTCTTGAACAAGGAGAGATAAAAGGAGTAAAGGTCATAATGGGAATGAAGAATGGGTTTCAGAGGAACAAGGCAGAAGGAGATTTTGAAGGTGTGGTAGAGCAATATCCTATACAAACTGACCTTCCCCCAACCATATAAGTTAGATAGTTTTTCCTTAAAAATGTATTGAAACTGTCCATGAGATTTGATTGGCTCAGGGAACTAAGACTCTGTCATTGATATAGTTTCTTAGTCACTTAAGTATTAAACAGTCAGGACTTGAGGGGTTGGAGCCCCTTCCTGAGGCTTTATATGATAGAGTAACAGCATGAACAACACTGGGGAGGATGCAAAGCAGGGTCACATTTCCCAACATCTAGCCCAGCCTGCAGAGCAGTAACTAGGGTGAGACTCCCAGAACAAAAGGGGAACCTACAATTTTGTTCCTCTGTACCAACAGAGCTTTCCAGCACCTGATAGAGGTGGAGTCCAGCAACAGTCTACTCTTGCTTAGACCTGAACCCAGATCAAGAATTTGCAGAGTTCAGACCAGGGGGACAGCAAACAGACTTTGTCCTGGATCAAACCACTTTCAGAACATTGAAAACTTGCAGGTCCCCAGTGAGATCCTAGAATAACACAATACTCAGTACCCCCAAGAAGGCAGCAGCAAGATCAGTGCAGACATTCCTTCCAGAAGCACCACAGATCGGGGGCGGAGCCAAGATGGCGGCATAGAAGCAGCAACATATCGCAGCTCTCACATAGCCACCCCAAAATACCCATAAAATAGGACTCTAAACCAATCCTGGAACTCCAAAACGTACACAAAGATACTTCCCACTAAAGTCAGC
>JAQQSU010005722.1:0-13721 GCA_028627135.1 Pseudochirops cupreus | reverse complement strand
AACAGACAGACAAAATACCAGCATCACAGCCATGCCTCCTCAGTTCTTGGCAGTTCCAGGTGCAGTTCCCAAAAGTCCTGGGCAGTTCCAATGGGCTCTCAGCAGTCCTTCTCTCAGCAACTCAGGCTCCATGATACTGGATACTGCTCTCCCAAAGTCCTTCTGGCCTTCTCTAGGCTTGGGCCTGTCTCCCAATTCATGGCTCCTCCCAGTTCAGCCCTCTCTCTTCATGTCAACAAGTCCATCCCACAAGTGGGATACACAACCTCTGGGTTTTAACACTCAACCCAAAAACCAAGCCAATACAGGGGTATCTCCAAATTCCATTACCAATACACCAAGTACTACTGATTCCACCTTTGTAATACCTCTTGTATATGCCCCCATTCTCTCCTCTGACACTGCTACCACACAGGTACAGATTTTCCATCACGTCACACTTGCATTACTGCAAGAGTCTCTGGTTGGTCTTCCTCCCTCAAGTCTCTCCCCATTTTAATCTATCCTCTACCTAGCTAATTGGTCTTCCTAAAGCTCAGCTTTCACCCCCCTGCCACTATCACCACGGCCCTTCAGTAAACTCCAATGGTTTCTGTTACCTGCAGAGCAAAATATAAAATCTTCTGTTTGGAAATCTTCTGTTTTAAAACCATTCCTGCTTTTCCAGTCTTCTCACATCCTCTTCCTTTCTACATGCTCTGCAATTCAATGACACCGGCCTCCTTACTATTCCTCCTTCAAGGCACTCCAAATCTTGACTCCGGGCATTTTCACTGACTTTCCTCTGCGCCTGAAATTCTGTCTCCTGGCTTCCCATGCTTCCTTCAAGTCTCAGCTAAAATTCTGCCTTGTTCATGAAGATTTTCCTGAATCCTCCTCAATCCTTCCCTTTGTGACCTCTTACTAACCACACACATTTATATGTGTATACGTGCACACACACATGGCAGTGGATAGAGTACTGGTACTGAAATCAAGAAAACTTTTCTTCCTGAGTTCAAATCTGGCCTGAGATACTTACTAGCTGTGAGACTCTAGACAAGTCACTTAACCCTTTTTGCCTCAGTTTCTTCATCTATAAAATGAACTAAAGAAGAGAATGGCAAACCACTCCAGTGTCTTTGCCAAGAAAACCCCAAGTGGGATCACAAAGAGTCAGACACAACTGGACAACAACCAAACAACAACAAAAAAATATATACACACATATGTGTACATGTATCATCCCTGCCCTCACCTCCTTTATACCCCCATGCTAATGATAATGATATCACAGATCTTCCCATTCCTGCTCCTCTGTTGCCCAATGGGCTGTGTGTGTGTGTGTGTGTGTGTGTGTGTGTGTGTGTGTGTACACACACACACTATACACACACAAATATCTTGTTCATACAGAATTATTTACATGTTAGGGCAGCTAGGCGCACAGTAGGTACAACACTGGGCTTGGTATCTAGAAGACTCATCTTCATGAGCTCAAATCTAAGCTCAGATGCTAATTATATGTCCCTGGGCAAGTCACTTAACCCTGTTTCCTTTAGTTCCTCATCTGTAAAAATAAACTGCAAAGGGAAATGGCAAACCACTCCAGTGTCTTCACCAAGAAACACCCCAAATGGGAGTGGGACATGACTAAAACAGTTTAACAACAGCATCAACAATTTGCTATTGTCTCCCTCATTAGACTGTGAGCCCCTTGGGAGCAGGGACTGGTTTTTTGCCTTTCTTTATATGGCCAGAACTTAGCATAGTTCCTGGAACATCATAGATTCTTAATAAATAGATTCTTAATAAACGTTTGTTGATTTGATTTCATTTGGAAAGATCTATACAACCAGAGTTCAACTTTAGTATGAATCTTAACCCTAACTCTGTGACCTTAGAAAAGTCAAATGACTCCTCTAGGCTTCAGGGGACCTGGAACAAGACTTTTCCTAAAAACTGTGGCCTGGACTCCAATATGTGAAAACCATAAGGTCCAGGATTTGGTTCTACCCTGTGCCAGGGCCTGAAATCCTAGAGAGGCATGATGATATAGGGCATAGAGATCTGGATTTCAAGTTAGAAAGAGTTGGGTTTAACTCTTATTTTCAAATATGTATTAATTATATCACCCTTACACATGACAAATCACTTAACCTCCTTAAATCCCATCTGTCAATTGGTATTAATAATAGTGCCTACTGCCTCATAAGAGTTGCCATGAGGATGAAATGACACAGCTTCAGTAAAGTGCTTTGTGAACTTTAAGATGCCACATAAATGTGAGCTATTATTATTTCTATACCATCCCCTCATTTCCATTGGCTTCCCCCCCATCCAGGTGGCTAGAATTAAACTTTAAAAATTGTTAACATTTAGGGGGAAAAAAGCATTAGAAGACTTTCCAATGAGTTTACTTATGCAAAACCTCACAACTTGTCATCGATGCAGGATATTGTAATTAAGTGCTAAATTAAACTGTGACATTGCTTTATTTCTGAAAGCTTGATAAAGCCACATTTATATCATCGCTAAATATACCAGGGAGCTACAGAGGATGACAATTTGGCCCCGATCTCTTAGCTGGTAGATAGGCTGTGCAGCCAGATGCTAGAATATGGATCCCAGGGAACAAATGCATAAACATTAGACATTTCAAAGTCTGTGAATTCAAAAGTTTTTCAAATGTGCAGAGCAGTCTTACATCTTTTTAAACAGAAGACTCTACCCAATAACCTTTTGCAGTAAACTTGACAGTACCCTCTGTCCAGGAGAAATGGAATCAATCAATAACCGTTTATTAAACACCTACTATGTGTCAAGCACTGGGCTAAGTGCTGAGGACATACAGAAAGGGGAAAAAATATGTGATCTCAAGAATTTCACAATCTAAAGGGAGAGATGACAGGTAAACAGCTATGGACAAGCAGGATATATGCAGGGAGATAAGTGAAGATCATCTCAGAGGAAAGATTAAGGAAGACTGAGAAAGGCTTCTTGTGGAAGGTAGGCCTTTATGGTGACCAGAGGAAAGGGGAAAAGCCATGGATAATGCTTGACTATCAATGGCATTGGTACATGTTAGTCCTACTCTGTCTTGCACCTATTTTACAAATGCCGGTGACTCTCCATTGTCTCTAGTATAAAATAGAAATTCCTTTGCTTGGTTTTTAAAGTCCTTCACATCTTGACCGTAGTCTACCTTTATAAGAACATTATATATTACTCCTTTTTCCACACTCTAAAGGTCTAGTCAAAGGACAGCCAGGTGGTACACTGGATAAAGTGCTGGATCTGAAGTTAGGAAGACATATCTTCCTGAGTTCAAATCCAGTCTCAGACATTTACTAGCCATGTGACCCTGGGCAAGTCACTTAACCCTATTTGCGTTATTTCCCTCATCTATAAAATATGAGCTGGAGAAGGAAATGGCAAAACACTCTAGTATCTCTGCCAAGAAAACCCCAAATGGGGTCAGGAAGAATCAGTCACAATTGAAATGCCTAAATAAAAATAAAGTCTAGCCAAATTGGTCTTCTATGTTTTTCCACCTAACACTGTCCATTTTATCTCTAAACTTTTGTAGCAGCCGTCCTCCAGGTCTAAGATGCTCTCCCTCCTCACTTCTGCTTCTTAAATAACCTAGTTATAACCTAATTTCCTTTAGGACTGTAAGGCACTATGTTTTGTTTTTTTCTGCATGTACTGATAGAGCATGCTTTCTGAGGACAAGAATTATTTCATTTTTTTCTTTGTATTTTCAATGCCAAGCATAATACCTGCCACTGAATAAACCCTTAATAAATACTGATTGATTGACAGACAACTTGAAATTCCTAGCAAACAATTCAGAAACTAGCCATTTGTGTTCAAAGTAAATTCTCTATGTGCCCTGCCCTTTTATGATGAACACAATAATTACTTGGGTTGTAATTGTGAAAAGAAAAAAGGAAACAAAACTGTTAGACTTTCTCCAAAAAGGCCAACATATTATGGGTAATTAACCTTCAACAAGCTGAGAGATTTCACATTAACAAATGGCCACAATTTTACAGGGCATAGCTGAAGTGGCTAGCATACATAAAGCACAGGCATTATAATAAGGGTCCTCCAAGGTCTTTGAGAATACTTTGTAGATATTCTGAGTTAAGTCAGCAGGACTTCCTATTAGCTGGTAGGAAGCTATTAGCTAAAAAGCCATACAGTTCAGAGTATAAGGCACTATATATCTGGAGTTTGGAAGTCCTGGGTTCGACTCTCATTTCAGATACTTACTTAATCTGTGATCCTGGGTAAAGTCAACTTAGTTCTCTGTAACTTAATTTCCTTATCTGCAGAATGAAGGGGGTTGTACCTCATAGCCTCTAAAATCCCTTCTAGCTCTAAATATATGATATTATACTCCTGTAATATGATTATTACAATTTCTGGGGCCACTCCAGGTTCTAGGTCACTAAGTCTTGTAAGGGCTAAGTGAGAGATATACCCATTGGGCACAATAGAAGCAGGGATGGGAAGATCTGTGATGTTTGGACTCTGTTTCTCCATCATCAGAATAAGGATACAGTTGAGGAAGGCTGATATAATCCCTCATGTTGAAAAGGCTAGGAGGGAGTGCTGCTTCCAAAAAAACCATAATGCCATGCAACAGAAGTGCATTACTCCCCAATTTGGAGCATGCACAGATGTTCTGTAGCTGGCGCAATATGCTAACCACATGACTAGAACATGGACTGCATCCCCCAAATTGGGATGAATTAAAAAATCACTAGTCATCTGATTGATTGATCCAATGCTTCACTCTTGGTCTAACTCTTTCCTCCTTCTGTGTTCTTGAGAGACAGCACTATAAAGAAACCATGGGCCCACTCCATCTTTAGCTGATATATGCCACATGAAGAAGGCTTCTTTCCTTTAGCACTTTGCATGTGTTTTGTCTTTCTTTTAACTGAAGGAAAGTGGAAATAGAGAAAAATTCTTGAGTTTTGAAAATTCAGGAGAATGAACCATCAAAAGTCTGAGAGCAGAATCCATGCCAGGGTTTTCTAGAAGTGAAACAGTAAGGAATAAAATCCCATGTGAATTACCCAGTCCAGTTCAACAATAGCAAACATTTGACCTCATCCATCCATCAGCAATGCCACATTTGGAAGTGAATTTGGTGGAGGGAATGCAATGTAGAACTTGAGTTGTCTGAGCCCAATGTCCCCAGGGACTGAGGTGATATAGGAGAGAATGTGTCCTCCCTGATGTATGTATAGGGAAATGTTTGCATGCTGCCTCCTCCATTAAAATGTAAGCTCCTTGAGAGCAGAGACTATTTTTGCCTTTCTTTATAGCCTCTGGGTCTAGGACAGCCCCTGACGTGTAGTAGGTATAAATAAATGTTTCTTGACTATCAACTGACTGATTTCTGTTCTATCTTCAAAGTAAATATTCTTTTGTAAAAAGCAAGTTAATGTTAATTGGTTAAATGGAACAGGGATGCTAATCAAAAGGAATTATCAAATGGAGGAACAAACTAAAATGGGGGCCAGAGCTGATGACAGTAAAGAGAGATGCTATTTAGCTCTCAGTGGGTACCGTTAAATCCTTACTGTGAAATATAGCGAGTCTCTGTTCGAAAGAGTGAGTTCTAAGTATTACTACAGGGCCATGGAACACATGACCAGTAGAGCTCCAGTAAATGTGAAGAGAGAACCCAAATATTACTTATTAGATCCACCAAGTTCGCATTAACTTGAATTAAATTGAACAAGTTTTGCTATGTGCCTACTTTGTGCAAAGACTATACCAGGCACTGGATATATAAAGATAAAAATAGAAACAATTCTTGCCCTTGTGAAAATTACATTCTTTTAGGAGTAAACAACATGTGCACAGGCAATTAATTGCAAGAATCAGGGAAAGACCTTGTATAGGGGAAATGTCACTTAAACTCTGCCTTGAATGAAACTAGGGATTTCAAGATGGAGAGGTGAAAAGGGAGAGCATTCTAGGTAGGGGGACCACCGATACATAGATATAGAGGTAAGAAACACAAAGCCATCTACAGGAATAGCAATTTCATTAGAATACAGATGGACTAATGAAAGACTAGAAACACAGGTTGGCTTCAGACCATGAAGGACTTTAAATACCAGAGTAGTTTGTGTCTTACAATGGGGGCATTAAGAAGCAACTGAAGCATACTAACTAATCACCTATGAATTCAGGTGTGTATTTTTAACTTTATCTGTATACATTTTGCAGGAAGATGTGAGTATGTGTTCAGCAAGGCAATTTTAACACCAATACTAAGTTAAAGAAATATCTATATACTTCTCTGAACTTGATGAAATCATGCTCATTTCTTTACTAAAAATTAGTTTCAGTGATCTTCCATTAGCAATCTATTAATAAAGATGATTTTCTTGAGATATATTAAAAGTGGATTCAGGCAAAAAATAAAGAGAATTTACCCAGCACTGGTGCTCCAATTAATCAACTTCTGTTTCTGTAAATAGCCCTAAGTGAAAGAATCAAACTATTATGTTTCGTAGATGAATGATCAGCAAATGCTCAGAAACTCATCTGTCATGGTCTAGTTTTGCAGTCTGACAAGAATAATGAAGCCAGCATTTTCTGAATTCATAAAAAGTCTGGGTTGTGGTTCCCATAAAATCCACATTTAATTAAAGTAGAACCAGCAGAGAGATTGAATGACTCTCTGGTTTGGTGGTTGGGCAAAGGGCTTTATCACAGCCATCCTTTGTAGATATGAAGGGTCAGAGTTAAATGATGGAAGATTTGGGAGCTGTAGCTGACTAATAAATTCTGTACTATGGAGCACTGGACTTTGGATCAGAAGAAGTGTGTTATGATCCTGAGTCTCCTAAGAGATCTTAGGAGATCTTTTGATCTTAGGCAAATTAATTCACCTCTGCAAAGCTTAGTTTCCTCACCTATAGAGTTGGATAACCTTCCAGACATTAAAAATATTTTATCTGTATAGTATCTGACACATCCTTCACAGGTAGACCCTCCAAAACTATGAGTTCTGGGCTTGGTAGACATCAATCAGTACTGACTAAAAGTTGTAGTTCACAGACCAAGCAGTATGTTTATTTTTACTACACCCACCAAAAAGGATGAATTATCTCAAAACAAAAAGCATTCAATCAAAGAGCACAGCAAACTGAGTGAAAAGAAAAGATAGCATGTTATACTTCTTCCACAAGTTACTGTAACATCACTGGGCAAAGTTTGCTCATACGAGAAATACATGTGAAGGGGCAAATGCATGTCGTGACTGTTCATGTGCATGGAAGCATAAGTATGTAAGGACATGACCAGGCAGGAAAACTTACACCTCTGATGTTTTTTGCCACACGTTCTGGGTGTCATGTTTCCACTTTCCATTGAGGTATTATATTGCCTCTGCTGAGTGTGTTACATAAGCTTTGCTAGGCATTTCTGGCAGTCTTCAGCTGTGAAGTTTGCTTACCTGCTCTCTGCTACCATCTGCTGGTCTTAGACCTCTGGGTCATCTTTTGCTGTCTACTACTGTCTTCCAAGGTACAAAATTTTGTAAGTTTCTGCATTGCATAAAGGATTAAATATTTTTTAGCCTACATAGACCCAGGGCATGACACAGGCAAACAGCCAGTAAAAGCAAGATGTTCTCAGGCAAGGATTGTCTATTCTTTCGACTAAATCTTTTCCTAGTGCAGATTTAAGTCCCTGACCCCAGCCAACTATCTGGTATGGGGTTAATAAATTCCTTTTAACTCCAACCAAATCCCTGATTGTCACTCTGTCTCCCCTCAAAACATACTGGAAACTCTCGCTAGCATAATCATGAAGGATCTGGGTGAAGGCCTAGGCAGCAAGGCTCCTTTGGTCTTCTATAATCTTCCTTGTTACCATTCAAATGAATGTGGGGTAAGAAAAAAAGGAGTAGGGAAAACCAATAGGCCCATTAGCTCACCTTAGAGCCTTCATTTTGAATTCCTGCTTTTATTGTGTATAACAATGAACAACAAAAATTTCCTTTGCATATTTTTTTTTTTGCTGCTCTGTTTCTATTTGAGAGAAGCCAGTTACCAGAAACTGGTATTTTTTTTAAATTAACTTTGTAAAACTGGATAGAGCTAGAGGTAGTCAAAGGCTGATCCTTCTCTTCAAAATCTCAGTTTCTATTCTCATTTTTTGTTTTTGTTCAGTTGTTCAATTGTGTCTGACTCTATGTGACTCATTTTTCTTGGCAAAGATACTGGAGTGGTTTGCCATTCCCTTCTCAGTATGTGTCCATTTTACAGTGAGGCAGGTGGGGGTTGGGTGACTTGACCAGGGTCACATAGCTAATGAGGGTCTAAGGCACAATTTGAGCTCAGGATCTTCTTGGCTCCAGGTCCAGTGCTCTGTCCACAGTACTACCTAGCTGCATCAATCCTTATCCATGTTCAAATTTAGTGAATCAATAATTATGAAAATATTGTATTCTTAACCCTATAATCTAAATGTGGTTTCTGACTGTTTTCTTTTCTACATAAGTGAAATAAAGAGTTTCTGTTCAGTTAAAAAAATAAATTTTGTTATTATAGTACTTCAAGGTTCTATGGTTTTACCAGATAACTCAAGAGAAAGGCATGAGGGAACATGTACCAAAATCCAACCATCCCCTCCCCTCAGCCTATACCCCTGAACCCAGGAGCCCCCAGGTTCATAATGCCTCTCTATCTCTGGGGAAAGTAAACCTCAAAGGAAAGGATCCTGCCATCCCTGCCACCTCTAGCACCCAATAAAGGGGCAAGGAGTTAAAGAGCTCTGGGAACAGTAGCACTTCCTTACCCTACCTGTAATATGGATCTTGGTCCCAGGCAAGACCCCAGAGCAATAAAGCAGGGAAGCAACTCTTTTGTAGATGCTTCCTGGCAAATTCGTTTTTAGGGTTTGCAACCTCACTTCCCCAGGAACCACAGTTACTGAAGACCCAGAAGAGAACGTTCTTACTACCAAAGTTTTCTATACTGTCAAGTGATTCAATATGAGAAAACAATATGGTTCTGTTCAGGGAAATGGCATTAAAGATGTATTATATTCTGTATTACCATTGCACCACAACAACCACAAAGCCTTTCTAACTGCTATCTGTGTTGTCTTCCTCTATTAGAATGGGAACGGAGACTGTCTCGCTTTTTATTTTGTACCACAGGGGCTTAGTACTTTGATTTACACATAGCAAGTACTTAATAAATGCTTTCTTATATATTCCATCATTCATGAATACCCTTTCCACTAAAGCAAATGATCACTTTATTCCCTTAATGATCTACGTGAGTTGTCTTCATGAGTTGTGATGGCCAAAGAATTAATGACCTGGTGACCAACTCTACCAATAAGTCGTTCTTCCTTTTTATTTTTTTTTCTTGACTGAATCTTCCTGTCTTGCCAGACTTGCCATCTATGGACCTGACTCCATTGCTAATCATCACAGAACTTTGGCCTGTTCCCTTTCCACCGTGAATTTTCCTAACCAATTCAGTCCTCACTAGATCAACTACTGGCCCTCAGTTCCTGGGTCTTGCCATATTGGTACCAGACTTAATGAGGTTATCTGATCAACTTCAGTGCTACCACAACTCAGAACTCCTCAACTCAAGTGATCAATGAGCCTTACCCTCCTCTAAAAGGTGTCTTCTGCCACACCTGGCAGAAAAGTCTTTCCAAATTTAATTAAGTTGTTCTTTGGATGATAGATAATATGGCCCATTGTTAGACAAATAGTATATACATTTCTGCTTTTTAAGAATATTCCAGAACAATGTTTTACATGATTGTGCAAGCATAGTCTATATCAGTTTGTTTACCATCTCCAGGAGGGGGAAGATCACAAGGAAGGAGAGAGGAACAGAATTTGGAACTCAAAACTTTTTTTTAATGTTAAAAAATTGTTTAACGTGTAATTGGAGAAAAAAATTAAAATTATCAAAAAATAAAAAGAATATTCCAGAACTTGGGTCTTCTGGCATTATCTTTGAGAACCTAGAATCACCTCCACCAAATAAGATTTCAGTGAAGGAATCTAAAATGCAATTAGGGCCCATTAAATCCCACCCTTGGATTCAAGTACCTCTTATCAACAATGGTTTTGCTCTTACTAGGGGTTGATTAGGGAAAAGTGAGGGAACAGTTTGCCTTCTCCATCTCCAGCTTCGACCTAATTTAAAATCTCAAAGAAAAAAATTATTCTTTTATATATTTTCCTTTTTTCACAAGCACAGGATGCAAGTACAATGTACATATTGTATCTATATAGTCCTTCAATTTTGATATTTAAAGTTAGATTCTTTTTTTTTCTCCTATTGCACATTAGGTTCACTAAA
This sequence comes from Pseudochirops cupreus, assembly GCA_028627135.1. Lineage (NCBI taxonomy): Eukaryota > Metazoa > Chordata > Mammalia > Diprotodontia > Pseudocheiridae > Pseudochirops > Pseudochirops cupreus. Next base: position 3,372 of record JAQQSU010005722.1, on the reverse strand, counting down.
ATAAGAAAGCTGGATATAATAGTGGGACTCTGAATTGAAACTCGGGGGACTGGAGTTCTAGTCTATCACTGACACACTAGTCAAACAAATTATTTTATCTCTCTGGGCCTGTTGCTTTCATCTGTAAAATGATAGAGATGTCAGCTCTAAGTACAAAGGCTGCCCCCTTTCTTCTTCTCTCCTTTAGATTATATATGGCCCAGAAAGTTTCTTTTGATGTCATAATGAGAAATCTGGAGAGATACTTGTGTAAAACTCGGTGCATAGCTTTTCATACATGGGTCCCCAGAAGAGCTACCTAGGGTCGAGGTCCTCAAAACCATAGATTACAAAGCCCCCACATCAATCAAGTTGGTCAATAAATACTTCTTATGTGTTGGGCACTGTGCTAAGTATCTTAGCATCTCATTTAATCCTCATAACAACCCAGTGAGAGAGGTACTATTATTACAGGGATTTTACAAATGAGGAAACTGAGGCAGGCAGAGGTTGAATGACTTGCCCAAAATTACATAGCTATTAAGTGTCTGAAGCAGGATTTGAACTCAGGTCTTCCTGACTCCAGACACAGAGCTCTATCCACTGTACCATCTAGTTACCTCTCCTAACTTGCATTTTCTTTGTTTGGATTTTGTTTTTGTTTTTGCTAGTCAGGCAAAGGACTCATTTACTCAAAACAAAAGATATTGAATTACACAGCACAACAAAAAAATTAATTTAAAAAAAGCACATACACTGTCTCTCACCATGTACACATAGATTATCCTTGCTTATAGGCTATCATCACACCAGACCAAGGATCACATCAAGCACAACTCTCCCTTTTTACAGTTGGGGAGACATGGTCTGAAAGACCTTAAGTGATATGTCCAGGGTCTCACACTAAATGTCTGAGGAAACATATGAACTCAAATCTTCTCAACTCCAAATCCACAGAGCTGCTCTGACAAGACCATTCTGACTTCTTTAGGGTACAAGCAAGCAGAACTGGGTGCCAGTTGTACCTATCAGGGATGGCCCAGCCAGGCCAGCCCAGGTACCCCTTAGCCAAGATCAAGCGCAGTTGCCACTTATGGACCTGACCCCACTGCTAATCACCACAGAACTCCGGCCTTTGTTCTTGGGCCTTGCCATATTGGTGACTGCAAGCCAGGACACGGGGAAGAATAGAAAGTAGGAGAGAACTGTGAGCCTGTGACTGATACTGATTTCCTGTGACTGATAGTAATCTGAAGTCTACAGACCCAAATAACTATCTGACTTGGGCTTGGTAATTCCTTGTGACATTCATTGAACCCTCCGTGGAAACTTTGTGTCCCCCAAACTCAAACTTGGGACTCTGTCAAAAAATAATGGAAGTGATGGGGAGGCTGTGGTTACAAAGCCTATTTTATCCCCAAGATTCTTTTCAGTTGGCATACAAATAAACTTCAACGAAGCAAAAGTTAAGCAAAGTCAAAGTCATTGTTATCTATCCTCTGGGACTATATGTCCCGAACAAAGTCTCTGACCTCCTCAGAGCATTGCAACCAATACAAAAATTTGTCATCTCCCTCTACTTGCCCTGTCTGCAGCAGATCAGTCCCACTAATGATACTGGGTAGCTATTCAGTCTTAATTTATTTTGTATGTCTTAATATTTTTTATATTACCTCTCTTCCCTGTCAACATGCATGCATAAATTATTATTCACCTTCTTAGATTGAAAAAATATAGTCCCCATGTTCAAGATTCTCTGGAGGACATCATTTCAAATGTCTTGCATATGATTTTAAAGAAACCTTATTAACCATAAAACTGTAAAATGGAAGGGTGGGGGTCAGAAGCAGTCCTTTATCCCATGAGCAAAATGGAGTCTCCAAGAAGTACTACCAGAAATGTGACCTGGAGAACCATTATCAGCTTCTACCAGCTGCTAAATTGTAAATGAGGATATGAAGGAAGGAAGCCATCTTTCATTCTGATTATTCAGGCTGGTACCCAAAGGTTCTGCTCTCTCATTGACATCTTCATTAGGTAAGACTGTCACTACCAGTGGAGTCAGCATCCTCTAGGTACAGCAGCAGCTGACCTTGGCAGCCTTTCAACCTTGGTCCTTATTAAGGATTTTATATCCAACCTGAGCTACTCAGGCAGAAGCTCCCTGGTGCTTACAGACAGAATGGTATGTCTGGGAGAGAGATGAGAAAACTCTTTTATTCTTTCCTCCCTCCATCCTCTTTGGAAATTTTTTAAAAAATGATATTCATACCTAAGGATTTTTTCTATATTTCTTAATGGAAGTTTTAATAAGAGAACATCTTAATCACAATGAAAATTTCATTGATGTAACAGGATATTTTCATATATTTAAAGAAAATATTCTCCTAATGCACGTCAATATTTTCTTCTGTCATCAAGTCTTTAGAGGTAACAGAATTGAAAGCCCCCATGTTCACAGATGAGGCAAAGTCTTATTTAGCTAGCAAATATTATCCAAGGTGTTTATATTGCCTGGTGCAGGCAGTAAATAAAATGGAAAATGAATAGATTGGCTAAGGTTTACAAACTTCTCCTAAAGCAACAGAGATGCCTTTGACAGGAGACTTAAAAGTAATGTGCAGAAAGATACAAAATTAAATTATTTTCTAGACTCCATCCAGAGGCACAGCTCGGGTGCAGTAAAATAAGTCATGCCAGAGGCATTCTCTGCACAGGTGAAGAAGTATATAAAATTACACATGAGATTTCCAAAGAAAACATAGGTTTCATGCAAAGCAAAATGGTTTACAATTTTCCAGGACTACCACAGAGTCAAGAGTCTATAATACAGACCTACTTAGTAAAAAGCCATAAGATAACCCAGTCTTTGGGTCTCCAAAATGAATAAGCCACACTTATGTACGTGCAAAAGTGGAAAGAGAGAATATGGTGGGCAAATATACATTTTTATATATTACATACACTCATATATATATATATATGGGGGCACATATGTATATATGTATAATATATCTGTGTGTATATATGTGTACATACATATACACATATATACAAATATTTACTTTTATATATTACATACATTCACATATATGGGGCACATATGTATATGTGTGTAATATATCTGTGTGTATATGTGTACACATATATATACACATATATACAAATATACATTTTTACCATCAAAATTCTACTACTTATCAAAAGGGAGGGGTTAAGTCATTTAAATGTTGCTCAGCCTCAGTCCCCTGTTATGGGAATCTGAAGATCTTCCCTGCCCCTAGGCCCTTTGGTAAAGTGGCTACGTGACTCTGAGGACCCTTGGATATTTGAAAGTATACTCTGTTCCCTAATAGGCTGAATGTGGTCACGTGGAGCCTGTGGCGCCAGGCT
>JAQQSU010005721.1:0-13721 GCA_028627135.1 Pseudochirops cupreus | reverse complement strand
ACACAGGATGAGTACAATGAATGACATAAAGGAGACAAGGGAATTTTATGACACAAGATGGGAGGAGACAAGGAATTTTAGGATAAAGTGAATTTTAAGGTCAAGATTAGTCTTACAAGATATGGGTATAGGCTGAGGACAATAAACTACACAAGATAAAGGAGACAAGGAATTTTATGACACAGGATGGGAAGAGACAAGGAATTTTAGAATAAAGTGAAGTTTTGTGGCATTTGAAGGTGAGGGGAGACTTTAGGATGCCAGGGAATGAGCAACTCAACCCTTAGGGCACCTCTGTATTTTAGGGTGTCTTTAGAGGCTAAACCAGGGGAAAAGGCAACTCAACCTTTAGGGCACCTTTGTATCCACATCTAGACAACACTTACTAGCTATGTGACCTTGTGTACGTCACTTAACCCCAATTGCCCTGCCTTCCTCCCTCTAAAAAGACAAAAAAAAATGGGGTTAATAATGGATACTAGAGATTATAGTACAATAGAGTCTAATGAATACTGGATAGGGACTTAGAGGTTCTGGGTTTAAATTCTGACTGTCACCTGTGTGACCTTGGGCAAATAATTTCAACTCTCTGAACTTCAATTTCCTCATTTGGGGTTAAATTAAATGAACTGTATGGCTACTTGCAACTCTGAATCTATGATCCTATGACTAGATGATAGAATGTTTTAACCTAGAGAAAAGAAAAAAAGGGACTAGGTCACAGGGTCATAGAACTAGAGCAAGATGAGACTTTAGAGGTAACTTTGTCCAAGCTCCTCTTCCTACCCTTTTTATGCATTAAGAAATAGACTCAAAGAGGTGAATTAATTTACCCACATTAACACAGGGAATAACAATACTAAAATTTGAACCCGGGGTCTTTTCATCCCAGTGTAGTACCCTTTGGGCATTCCAAGTAAACACATAAAAACTTGGGGTGAGCCTGCTTCCTGACGTGTGAAAGAGGAGCCCTTTCCCCTACCCCCTCCCACTTCAAAGCATATGCAAATATCCTCTGACAGCTTCCTGTCCATTATGATGATGCAAGGGATTGCCACTTCAGTATATCCACCAGTTTTTGCTCAACAGCCAATTTAAATACAGCTAAGGGGGACAGGCTTGTCCATCTTACATACTGGAGAAGCAGGCCCTCCCCTAAGCTTCCATGTACTATGTCGTGATTAATGGCCTAAGGCAAGCCCTAAGGAAGGTGTTCCACAGATACAGTCTTTTTCCACTATACCACACCGTCAGTTTTCTAAAGAACTTTGATTTCATGTCACTCGTAAATGTAGTTAAACTCTCCTCTATTCCTTCTTCCTCCAATTCACTTGCACTGGAATGTTGACCCAATGGGAAGTAAAGAAAGAACCATAACTGGTCCCTTATTTTGCTGATTTCAGTCCCTATTCCAAATGTAAAAAAGAAAGAAAAGGTCTGGAGTGGAAAGACACCACAGGGATGGGCCATCCAATGAAGGGAAAAGAATAAAGGGTACTAGAGGGAAGAATCTAAAAGATTAGAAATCTTTCATTTTTCAAATATGTGATTTCTGCCTATCTTCCAAACCAAAATTTGAAGAAAAAAATCAACTTCCAAAAATGGAAAATCTTGGGGTGGGTAGGTGGCACAGTGAATAGAGCACCAGCCTTAGGGTCAAATCCAGCCTCAGACACTTGACACCCTTACTAGCTGTGTGACCTTGGGCAAGTCACTTAACCCTGATTGCCTTGCCTTTCTCCTCTCCAAAAACAAAAACAAAAGCAAAAGCAAACATGGGAAATCAGTGGGGATTGTTTTATCCATATTAGACAATTTAAGCTATTTCTTCGCATTACCAACAGAAAAACCAGAATAAGAGTCTTTTTGTGAAATCATCATCTCACGTGACTAATGCAGAAAACTTAGAAAGAATGCTTATCTCCTTATATCCTCTAGTGCTTCGGATTGGCTCCTTTAGAGTTGCTGACAGCAAAGATAATTGCATTATTACGACGTTTCCACTCTCCACAGGACCTGTCTTCAGCACAGGCTTTTGGCAAAAGAAAACCCAGACTGTGGAGCTTTTATCCTTGCATTTGAAAGACTGCATAAAGGCTGCCTTTACCAGAGCAGAAAAAGAAGGAAATGGCAGACATTCTAAACTACAGCTTTGAAGCAAGGATCAAGTCAACACTACCCTTTAGAATTTTGGACAATGTTGTTTTTGCATAACAATTGCCTTCTCAAAATGGTAACTGAGAGCTGATTTCATGAATGGGGTGAAGGCTCAGCAAAGCCCTCTATTACCTACCTCTTTGGATCTTTGCTCTTGAAAAACTGATATTAAATTTGAAGAGCTGTTTGTGCAGATTTCAGTTTCTTGTCAGTGTAGAACAGTGCCTAGAAGATCTTCTGTAAAAGGAGAATTGGGTTTGGCATTAAAAGGAGCCAGGTTCAAGTTTGGGGTGGAGGGAAGAGGACATATTACTTAACCTCTCAGGGTCTCAATTTTCTTACATATTTAAATAAGGTCATTGGACCAAATTATCTCAAAGGTCCCTTCTACTCTAAATCCATGATCCTATTATCTCTCCTTTCAGTCATCTGGCCTCTCAGACCTAACCAAAAATAGATTATTATTCAAAAGTGATGATCAATTTTGCTAAATGTCAACAGTTAGAATATATTAACAACTTCAATATGAATTTTGTGAAAGTAAAAAGTGAGATTAAGCATTGTTAACCCTCATGAGACATTCAACTCATCTTCCTCACCATCAAGGTGAAGTAAGCTTACTAAATGCCCATCTGTACATGTCCTCCATGTTTTTATCCTAAAGCATTTCCTTCATCTGTTAATAATAACAGCTCACATTTATATATGTTCTACAATTTGCAATATGTTTTTCCCCCCAATAATCCATGTCAGTAGCAATTTTACTGATGAAGAAATTGAAGTTCAGAGAGGCTATTACTTGCCCACATCATAGAAATAGTCAGTGGTAGAGTAGGAACTTGAAAATCATGTCTTCTGACTCCAAGTTCAGGGCTCAATCTCCTGTACAAAGTCCCATTAGCCAACTCCTCACCTCTCAGTAAAAAACAAAATAAAATAATCTCTCTCTCTCTCTCTCTCTCTCTCTCTCATCTGATCTCTTAGCACTTGGGATTTTTCTTGTTTACTTTTTCCTGAACTTAGCACAGTGCCTCACAGATAGTTAACACTTAAAATTTTCTCTAGATAGATAGCTAGTTCTTCTCATTAATATTATGGTTATTTGTGTAAGTGTCTTACCACCTCCAACTACAATGGAAAGCTCATGTCCAGCATGATTTTCTTACAGAACAATGCTACTGGCTGCAACATAGGCAACTGCAAGCTGAAGCTAAAGGAGACAGGAAAGTCAGCATGCATCTAGAATAAAAACATCCTGGACCACAGAGACACTGGGGGTTGAAAATTTGTTGAACTCTCAGGGAATTCAAACTCCCTTTGTTATCCCAGTATCAAACTTCAGCCTGCCCCCAAACCATATCTCTTAAATCACTTTTAAGGCTCTGTTTGACCCTTATGTGCTATCTCAGACTTTTGATCCAGACACTACCTTCCGACTGTGCTCTCTCTACTCATCATATTCCCCATTCCATCTTTGTAAGATTCATCTGAGGCCTCTAACCCCTCCCTGAGAAGAAATCTTCCAATCACTGTCTTTCCTCACTTCTCAGGCCAGGAAATTTCAGCCAGAGTAATACTAGTCTCTCATTCATTACCCATTCTTTCCCCAACTCTACCACAAGGAGGAAAATACACCCTCCTTCAAGAAAAGCTAATGTATTATCTATCTTTATAATCTCTCCAGAACCCGGCAAAGTGTCTTGCATTTAATAGGGGTTTATTAAATGTTCGTTGACTGCTAGATATTGAGTTCTTTGGATTCTAGGAGACAGCTGTCAAACACTGGACATCTCCTTATTTATTAGCAATCTTATAAAACCAATTATATTAAGTTAATCTTAATATCTTTTCTATATTCTGTTTGCAGCCCTTGTGTCAGGGACTCCCTCCTTAAATGAAGTTTGTAGGACCTTTCACCTCTCTGGTTTGTTGTTCCTATTCAGATGGAATCTGGAAACTACCGGAAATGGTACTACTCCAAGGATAAACCATTAATTCCCCTTACAATCACTGGGTTCACAAAGCTTAAAGCATCAATTTTTAGTATTTCTTTAGGTAGCACCTTAGTAAAGAGATTGCTCCACCCAAGATCCCCTACTCTGTTATTCTTTTGCCAAAAATGTTCAGGGTCACCGCTGCCAGATACTTTAATGCTCCTCTCTTGTTGTTCTCTGCCCTTTCACTGCCACTATCCCTCAGCTCTATTTTGCTGCTCCGTGCAGATCATCAGGCCTCTGGCTGATAGTGTTAGTTATCTCTCCTTGAGTTGTTGATCTGTAGAGTGAAATTACATTAAAGCCTCAGTTGAGGTTTTTTTTTAATTTCTGTTTTCTTTTTTTTTCAACTAATAAGCGTTTATTTTCTCTCCCTATAAACTCCCTCCTCCAACTTAACAAAAATAAAAATAAAAATAAAACCTTGTAACAAAAATTCCTACTTAAAAAAAAAAGCAAATCTCACATTGTTTGTATTCAAAAATCTATAGCTCATTCTACATATTGAGTCTATTTCTTTCAGGGGATGGGCAGTATGTTTCACGCTTGGGTCATCAAATTGATCAGTTTTCAAGTATTTGAAAGTTGTTTTGTTGTTTTATAATGTTACTGTATAAATTATTCTCCGAGTTCTGCTTACTTCACCCTGCATTTTGTTCAAACAGGTCTTCCCAGTTTTCTCTGAGACTGTCCTTTAGTCATTTTGTATAATGTGATAATACTGCACTTCCTTCACGTACCATAATTCACATATCCATTCCCCAATAAATGGGTACGCCCTTTGTTTCCAGTTTCTTGTTACTACGAAAAACTCAGCTGATATGATTTCTGATTTTTATGTCTCTGGAAGACAGAGTGCCTCTGGAATACTTAAACCTTTATATACTTAGGTTCTATCACTCCTACCCTCCATACAAAGGATATGTTCAAATGTCTTTGAGAATGCCTCTTTCTTGAACCCCTCAAACCAGTCACCTTTTTCCATTTCAGATAGGCCCATGTTGAGTTAAAAGCTACTTCTTCCCTCCCCTAAGCCAGAACCTTCATGGCACGCCTATCATTTGCATCAGCACCTGCAATTCATTCTTTTGAGGTTCAAAGAGATAGTCTTTCTTTCTAATTATTTCCTCTTATATTCCAGTCTAAGACATATGGGAAAAGAAATATAAATTATCCCAGGCTACTTCTCAAAGAGGTGGCTATAAGTAGCTGCTCCAACTCAGACATCTCTGACATTAGGGAGAAGGAAAATCCCTTAAGGTACACCTAGCATCACACCAAACATTCCTTCTCTTGATGGGAATGTTGAGGAATAGTTTTCATTTACAAACATGCCTACAACAGCATTTTCAGTCTGTGGTAACAGGGTATGTCTTATCAGTCATTCCTCCATCACAGCTCTGTTTCTTTTTTTCCCTCAAATTGACACATTTACTGTAGTTTTTGAAAAGGAAATCTATTTTCTCTTTTGATACTGGCTCCATTGTATTTTTCAGCCACATCAGGGTCTCTTTCGATGTCAAATTGCAGGTGTTGAATTTCAAAAGCTGGCATCTGTAAAGAAATGGGGAATAATGTTTTCTGATCTTCGTTGCCACAAAAAGCCATTGGCATTGATGATCCCAAGTCCCTTCTCAATTTTCCATTAGGGTTATAAAAGTGAAGACTAGGCCCTCTGAGGCACTTTTTGCCTTTTTGAATTGTTACTGTTGGCCACTGTTCTCCGACAGAGCACAGAACTGTAGATTTGTGTCCCTTTGTGAGATGCTGGGTCAGTACTGGGCAGATTTGTGAAGTAACTTGGGGTTTGTTGCTGGTGTCTCTCCATTTCCCATTTAATTAAACCTCCCTGGTCATATATCTATATTCCAACAGGAGCTTTCAATGCCTTTACCCAAAGAACTATGACTCTGAAGGGAATTCCAGGTCTTATTGTAGGTTGGAGAGGTAGGTGAAGTTAGTATTTGGGGCACAAGTAGCCTTTTGCAATCCCTCACCTTACATTGTAGAGTTGATCCTACTCATCCTTGCTCATTGAGATGGACCTGGTGCAAACAATCTTAACCTCTAGAGCCTTAAAGACAAATATCTCCTCAAAGGTTTATTTTTTTTTCTGAGTTTGTTTTTTCTGAGTTAACAAAAAACTCATTGGAAGTTGGTATAGGACAGAGCTCTTCAAGCTCTTTTTTAGAATCCTGGAATTCTGCACTAATTATTGCCTTCTATATCTGATGCCACTTAATTTATTGAATATTGGTATTATGGGGGAAAATTGACATTCTTAGTCAGGTGAATTGATCTGGATCTCAGCCTGACCATTGATCATCACTAACTATGACACCCTGAGTGAGTTATTTAACTTTCTCTGATCCTGAGCTTACTCAACTGTAAGATGGGAATAATAATAATAATAATACTGCTTTTGTGGCATTGTTGTGAGGAAAATGAGTTATTATAATGACAATTATTAATAACAATAATAATGTCTTAACATTTAACGCTGAGAAATAAGACACAGTTGCCAAATAGCTAATGACACAGGTAGCAAAGTACCAAAGGAGGTGAGTTTCATTCTCATGCCCAGATTTATGCCTTGGCTATGGCACAGTGCTAGATTGGACTACTGGCAGTATACTTTGGTACTGGCCTCTATGAATTGCCTGAGGCTAAAAGACAAGGCTTCATTTTGTCATCAAGCTAATGGATTTCCTGTAGCCAAGGGAAAGTTAGTAAACTTATTTTTTTAGGAGCATTTTTTTTCAGGCACTAAATGCATGAACATGCTCAAATGTCACATGTGCTACATTATGCAATGCAAATATCACGTACACATGAACCAATATGTGACAATTAAAAAAAAATAAATGTAAGGTGGGGAAGCAAATTTTCATAATGATAGAGATTTCGCTAGGATAGTAAGAATGTGTTAAAGCTAGCTCAGAGTGTGTTAAAGCTAGATCAGAGCCTATTGTCAAATTATTACTGGGAGCACTTACACTTCCAAAATTAGTTACAAATCAGAATTTGGTTTTTTTATTGTCTAGACTTAAGAAAGTGGTAGAAAAATTGTTAATAATGCAGATTAAACTTAAAAGTGCTTTCTGGGTACTAATTGTTCTCCTGGAGAGCCAATTGTTAAATGTTTAAATATTTTCCAGTATATCCTTGGGTAGCTGAAATAATCTTTCCAAAACACAGGTCTGACCATGTTACTCTCTTGCTCAAAAAGTTTCAGTGGGTCCCTATTTCCTCTAAATTTTACAATTCAAGCTTTTAATAATTGTTTAAAAGAATTACTGATCTGTCTATACCATATCTCAATTTTTTTTCTTTTTGCTATTGGTTTTGTCTTTGTTTATATGTCCAGTAACAGATTATAACATTTCACAATATGGGAGTCTTTTATGCTTTGAGTGACCATTTTAGGAAACCAAATGTATCTAATGCCAAGAAGACGATATTGGCTTTACCCATCCCTCCATATTCAGGGTTAACCAGTGGGATCCAGTTGCTGAAGCAAAAGTTTAAAAATATTTTACAAGTAATAGCACGGTTCATTTCACCATTGCAGAGGTTTATCCCCCTTGGGTGGTTTTGTGTGATCACACAGTCACTCTTGAAATGTAACCTTGGAATGGTTATGGGTCCCCTAAAGCCTGCTTTTACCCTCAGTGCAATCCTCCTCTCCAATGATCTGAATCTTTAGGAATTTAGTCAGACAGTGTTTGCTAGTGAATTACGGGATGGGGTGAGATGACTTTTGCTGCATAAGTCCCTGTGAGTCCTCATCAACTGAAAGATGTTTCTTCATCTGTGAAATGAGGGGATTGGATTCACTAGATGATCTTCCAAGGTTCCCTCAAGCCCTAGCATTCTACAATTCCATGAAATTGGTAGTCAATGAGTGGAGTGAGAAATTGCTCCTTATGATATAGAATGCATTAATTTTAATTATTTGACCCAATCAAGTGAGGTGATCTGATTGACTTGAGTTCAGGATCTTTCTCCTTGGCAAAAACTTAATTAAAAGAAATTAACTGTTCTGCATGTACAGGAGAGCTACTAAAATGTCTCTGAAACTCAGCTCCCTAGGTCAAACTTTCTATCCAATTATCTATATGACACTTTTGAAGATTCTAAAGGAACTTTTTTTAAGTACATGGGGACCAGGAGAGGGAGACATTTACTAAACAAAGAGAATAATAAGAAAAGCATGAAACCTCGAGTATTTTTTAAAATTTAATTCAACGTTAATTGAATTTAATATGTTTATTAAGTGTCCATTTCATACAAGGTATGCTGGTGTGGGAGATATAAAGTTAAAAATTAACGTAACCTCCATGAGGACAGGAGCTCTTTTGGTTTTTAAAAATGTAGTGCTATTTCAGTAGCCTCTTAATAAATGTTTTTTGAGGTACGACTGATTGTCCCTGCCCAATGGAACTTACATTCAAGTGATTGTGTTACTGTAATCTGAGCCCTAAAGTTGATCAGTATGGAATTCCTCATTGATGGAGATCAAAGGGACAGGGTGAAGTTGTGAACAGAGGGAAAGAGAAGAGTTCCCATCTCTTCAATCTTCAGCCTCTTCAGGTCTCTTCAGCCTCTTCAGATCTTTTCAGTCTCTTCAAGTATCTTGAGTTTCTTCAGGTGCTACTGGCTTTCAGCTTTGAGAGAAGATGAGATGATGCCAATTCCACTTCAAGTTGCTGAAGGGAGAATAAGACTCTGGGAAGAAGCCAACATAAAAGAGTTAGCAATCTCCATCATGTCCCTATTCTCAGCTGGCTAAATTAGAGGCTTCAGGGAACTTGGATTCTCTCAGTTGAGCTGAGTTTCCTTGCTCCCATTGGGAGAGCTCCTTCATTCTCTACTGCCTGCCATATATTCTCCTATGTACTCTTTCTTTGATTTCCAGTTTACTTAGACAAATGGATTTCTTTGCTACTTATTACGTATGTTAATTGTAGAACTGTTATTTGTTCATAAGAGAGTTGAACCTTAAATATTAAACATGGACTCTCCTTTCTTTGTTCATGAACAGAGATCGAAAGTTTATCTTGAACCTTAGAAACTACATCCTGTAGACTCTCAATATTCAATGGAGCAGATAAAGATAATTCTAACCTGGTACCCCTCTCTCTGAGGAGAGAAGAGTCACCAGGCTTCTCACCTAAACATCCTGTTTTCTGTCATGGCAGGAAAAGTCTCCATTGGAGAAGGTTGAGGGAGAAGAGAACAGACAGATCTATTCTGGCCCTTTGAGCCAGCCAATGATGTTTGGTGCTACATATGTGGCATAGCCCAGCCTACATTACCATAATGTGCATTTCCAAAAGAGAAAACCAAAAACAATCTTCAGTTTCTATGTCATGAAATTAATAGGTGGCACTATTTTATATTGAGTTCTTTTTGATTCTTCAGTGGTATGGTGAATGTGCAACAGAAGTGGAGGCAGAAAACTTGTGTTCAAATCCCAGCTCTGATACTAGCTATGAGAATACAGCCAAGTCACTCCACCTACTACTCCAGGTGCTACACTGAGCTTTACAGATATCTCATATGAGCCTCACAACAACCCTGAGATGTAGATGCTATTATAATCCTAATTTTACAGTAAAAAATAAAAACTGAGGCATACTGAGATTAAGTTACTGCCCCAGAGTAACATAGCTAGTAAGTGTCTGAGGCTGGATTTGAACCCAGATTGTCCTGATTCCAATGTACTACCTAGCTGCCTCCAGCTAATCTCTATGATTCCTTTCAACTCCAAATTTTAGGAGTTTGTGAATAAGTCTTCTTTACTAGAGTTTGAGATGGACTTTATTTTTTTTTACTGACACCATTATAGACAAACATAAAATTTCCATTGTATGGACACATTCTCCTAATAAAGTTCATCATGTGTTTTCAGGGAAGAGCTCCCTCATTAGACTGTGAGCTCTTTGAGAGATTTTTTTTTCCTTTGTGTTCCCAGCACTTAACACAGTGCCTGGCACATAGTAGACCCTTAAGAAATCTTAAAGTGAATGACTTGAATAACTGACTACCAACCACAAGAGTCTTTATGAATCATCTGTTTCAACTCTGTCACTTGATAAAAAAAAATTGAGATGATGGGAAGCGGCAGAGTGGGACTAGAACCATCTCCTTACCCCTGTTCTAGCACCTTTTCCACTGCTCCACCCATAAGAGAGTTTTGTTTTTGATCCAGGTGTGTGATATTACTAGCAGAAAGGTTGCCTCTCTCAGTAGAGATCAGCAATTGCTCTACAAGTTATAACTTTAGAGAGTCACAGGAGACACTGTGAGGTTAAGTGACTTGTCCATACAACTAGTAGGTTTCAGACCCTAGGCTTGAACCCAGATCTTCTTAACTTTGAGACCAATTCTCTAACCACCAAGCTATGATCTCTCAACAATAAATTATTATTTCTAAAGATGAGAGTCAAAGTAATATCATGGAACTTGCTACCAAAAATTTGAGTACCCCTCTTACTAGGATAAGACCCTACTGAATCTCTAACCTATGTCCTTAAGAAAGTGTCGGTCTTGATAAGATTAACTCCTTGATAACAAAATTAGCTCTTTGGTAAGACAGAAACTCCGATTCCTAAGCACTTCTTTTGTACTTTTAACATTGCATTAAAGATGATTGATAGAGTCATGGCTAGCTATATACCTGTACTACATCTTTGGGCTTGGTCTTCAAAAGAGAAGGTAGACACAGAAAGATGGAGATGGAGAGAATCAGAGCTGAGACTGCTAAAGAGAAGCCAATTAGACATGGACTCTAGTTGCCCTGCAGTGGCTTTGCAGCCTCTCCAATAAACCATGTAGTCTTGGGAGAGAAGTGAACCACATTGGTCTCAGAAGGACAGGGGAGCAGTAAGGAGTACCTACACTAAGCCATGAATTACAAAATTGCATGCATCAGTGTACTGGTAGCAGTAGAGTGAATGGTGGGGTCCCTGAACCAAGTTTCCTGGACCCAGAGAAGGATTTCTTAGACAATGCTGGATTGAGAAAGTACTGAACCTCAGAAGTGACAAAAGACAGGGCCATAAATCAGAAGAGCAAACTCAGACCTTGACCTTCAATAACATTTTGAACTGTGCAGATCTAGAGGTAGGGTCTAATGCTCTTGTAACATTGAGAGCTGTATCTTTGTGGAGGGACTATATAGATCTTTGGATGAGTTGCATCTCACCGGAAGAATGACATTATTTGATTCTCTAACAACCCTGAGTCCTCTCACCTCAACAGCTTAGAACTATAACCCTTAGGTAGTGCTGTAACTTTGGAGAACTATAGAAAAAAAGAATGTTGCTTTAACTGCTTGTGGTCTTAGATATGAATCCTTTATGTTCTTATCCAGCTAAATAAAACCTATCTTAGATTTGATGTTCTATCAGCTTAAGTACTTATACAGAAAATGGGGATATTTTACCTTTCCTGAAGATGCATAGATAAATATTGAGAATTACTACTTGTGGTATAATTTGGGATCTGGCACTATGAGGCTCCAATTTCTTTGTATTAATTCCCTTAGGATTCCTGACCGTTTTTTGTCTCCATATGGATTTAATTATTATTTTCCTAGTTGTATAAAGTAGTCCTTTAGTAGTTTAACTGGTATGGCATTGAATAAGTAAATAAATTTAACTAACAATGCCATTTTATCATATTGACTTGTCCTATCCATGAGTAAATTTTTCCCCAATTATTTAATTTGGTATTTCTGTAAAATCAATTTGTTTGTAGTTGCATTCATATAGTTCTCCGCGTATTTTGGTAGGTAGACATTTAAATATTTTATACATTCTGTAGTCATTTTAAATAGAATTTATCTATCTCTTCCTGCTGAGTTTTATTTGTATTATAGAGAAATAATGATAATTTGTGGGGATTTATCCTGAAAGGTAGCTAAAGTGACTAATTGTTTCCATGAATTTTTAGTTGATTCTTTAGGGTCCCTTAAGTAACTCATCATATTACTAGCAAAAAGTAATGATATTGTTTATTCCTCATATAAGCTTATTCTCCAATTTCTTTTTTTATCTTCTTTTCATAACCATCATTTTTAGTAATACATCAAATGGACATGATGGCAGTAGACATTATTGCTTTACCCCTGATTTTATTGAAAACTATTCTAGTTTATCTCCATTACATGTAATGGTAACTCTTGGCTTTAGATATATGCTATTTGTTACTTTAAGGAAAAACTCATTAATTCCTACATTTTCTATTGTTTTTAACAGAAATGGAGTTTGTATTTAGAAAAAAGCTTTTTCTGTAGTTATTAATATGATCGTGTGATTTTTAAAATTTTATTAATATAGTTAATTAAATTTATACTTTCCTTAATATTAAGTCAACCCTGTATTCCTGGTATAAATCCAACATAGTCATAGTGAATTATCTTTGTGATATGTCATTTTAGCCTCTTTGCTAATATTTTATCATAACTTTTTGCTTCTATGTTCACTAGGGATATTGGTCTATAATTTTTCCATTTTGACTCTACCTGGTTCTTCACAAAGACCACATCTGTATCTTAGCAAGAATATGAAAGGATCCCTTCTTTTGATATGCTTGAAGTTTATGTAACATTGAAATTTTTCTTTGAATATTCGATAGAATTGACTTGTGAACCCATCTGGTACTAGAGGCTTTTGGTTGGATGTTTTTGTTTTTGTCTTTTAAAAGTTAATTTACAGCTTTTTCAATTTCTTGATTTTGATGTTCCATATGGAAACCCTGACTGGAGGCAAAACAAGCCAAATTCTTATGTTCCCAAGGGAAATCTTGGGTGAGAGTATGAGCAAAATGAGGTTTCTGTGCAGAGCCTTCTAGATTAAACCTGGTGTAAAATCAGACCTTCAGATCTTGACTAGATTATATATTTATGTAACTTTGGACAAATCAGATCACCCTCAGTTTCACCAACTATAAAAATGGGATAATAGTAGCTACTACCCACTTTGGAGAATGTTGTGAGAATCAAGTGAGTGAAAGTCTTTTGAAACCATGAAATACTACATAAATGTAAGCTATTATTACCAAGATGTAGAATACTTCAGAATTTTCTCTAGCTGTCAATATCAGACCATACCTAGGTGTTCAATTTTTGAAAGGGGAAATATCTTCCGTTCTTTGGTGGAGGCAAACAAAAGCAGCTGTCAAGGTAGTAGCTACGTGATAATTCTCTCCTGTTCATTTCAACAAATGCAAAAACCTCAATTCACAAGCAGAAAAAATCAGGTTTCACTGCATATACTAAAGCTTTCACTGACATGAAATGGTCATAGAATGACAGAGTCTTAGAGTTGGAAAGGAGAGATGACATGGAATAATTAGGGCATGGAACTGATTAGATAAATAAATTTTACTTCAGGTTTTAGGTCAGAAGTTAGGAGACCTGGGTTTAAGTCTTGTTTCCTACCAAGTTTCTGTGTGAGCCAAGAAAACAACGTATGCAATGACTATAACAATGTAAATGGAAAGAACAACCACACACAAAAAAATGAATTGAGGGGTGGGGCAGAGCCAAAATGGAAAAGCAGA
>JAQQSU010005720.1:0-13721 GCA_028627135.1 Pseudochirops cupreus | reverse complement strand
ATTCATTTTCTAAAAAATATTTAATAATCCACACACATGTTAAGCATCTACTTTCCATCTGTTTTCCCTCTTTCTTTCTATCCTCCAGCACATCCTGGAGGATAGCTCAATGTGTATCAACAATCGAGGGAATTTTCTATGCTCTTTCTGAACTAGTTTTTTTTTTTTAATTCTTTCTATGTGCCTTATATTTGTTTTTTTTTAAATAAAATTTATTTTAAACTTAAATACTGAAACGAATAAACAATAAGAAAATGAAAACCATATACCTTATAAGTTTAAATATTAAAACTTAAATACAAAATAAGAAAAGAAACAAAAGAAAAATTGCCATGTGCACAGTAGAACATGAGAGGACTCAAAAGGTACAACAATAAATTTCCATTCAAGAAAGCCTCTATAATAAATACTATGCATTTTGTTAAGAGCTGTCCATCTTTTCTTTACTTCCTTGCAAGTTTTCTTTTGTTCTCTATAGTGCACTTTCCCCTCTTCCCCCTTTCCCGCAAGAAGGCTACAGTTAAGCATGGATATATAGATACACACAAGCATATGCATACACACACAAATACACATACATGCGTACATATACACATACATGCACTTACACAATATACTTAGAAATCTATAACCATATTCACATATATATTCATATGCATCTAAATAAGACCATACTGTATTTGTCTGTTTCTCTGAGGGTGGATAACATTTTCCTTCATAAGTTCAAGTCTTTCCATATTTTTCTAAGTCCACCAACTCATCACTTCCTATACCACAGCAATATTCCAACTTTATACTGTCTAATTATTTCAAATAGTCTAAATCAATATTTATTAATATGACTGATATATAGAATAGTTTACCTATTTTTCTCTTTAGATTAAATATGTTTTAGTTTTAACTTTGTCTGAGATCATGATTGCTTCCCCTGATTTTTTCATAATAAATTCTATTTGTGATCTTTATTTTATGTTTGTGTGTATCACATATTTTCTGTCCCTTCTGACTCCTCAACTTTACTTCTACCTGCTACCTTGCCTTCTTATTATGTACTCTATCCCCTCTCAAAAGAACCTTCTCCTATCCTCTCATTCCTATTAATCTAAGCACCCCTCTATACTCCTCTTATCTTATTTCCTCACCCTATTATTTCTTTATAAATTTAGAAGACCTTTATTCCCTTCTATCTGTATATATTGTTCTCTCTTTAACTCAGATCTGATGTGAGTAGGTTTTTCACTATGAATCCGTCCCTCTTCCCTCTCACTATTCCTTCAGGTTTTTTTTTATTTCTTTCTGAATTTAGAAGATTTTTATACCCTTCAACATATAAATGTATTGCTCCCTCTTTAACCCATGCCGATGAGAGTTAGGTTCCAGAACTACCAGACCTTCTTCTCCATCTAATTTCTGTGTATCAGTTCTTCTTCTTGTGTCTCACTTGTATGAGATAATTACTCTTTTTGTCTTTTCCTAAAGGGTTACATTTTAGAATCATATCATACTTGAGTTTACCATAGTCTTTCTTTCAAGCTACCCAACTACTAACAATCTCAGATACATGTTTTCCATTTACTTATATAAAAAGTACACAGTTTGCCCTTATTGAGTCCCTTGTAATTAATTTTTGATGTGTATCTTATATTTTTCTTGGATCTTGGATGTCAAATTTTCTATTGAGTTCAGGTTTTTTAATTAATTCATTCATTCATTCACCATCCATCCATCCATCCATCCACCCATTTACTCATTTATTTAATAGTAAAGTCCTAAAAGTCTGGCAATTCATTGAATATCCAGTTTTTAAAATTAAGGATTATATTCAACTTTGCTGATATGATGTTTTCAGCTAGAACCTCAGCTCTTTTATTTTTTTGATAGATAAATGTTCCAAGTCCTGTGGTCTTTTAGTATCACTACTGGTAGATGTTGTGTGATTGGAATTGTAGCTCCACAATATTTGATTTTTTTTTTATTGTTGCTCTCAATATTTTCTCCTTCAGGTGGGGTTTTTAGAATTTGACAATAATATTCCTATAGGTTTTCCTCACAGGATCTCTTTCAGGTGGTTATCATTGGATTTTTAAATTTCTACTATCTCCTCTTGTTCTAATGTTTCAAGACAATTTTCTTGAATTATTTCTTGTGTTATTGTATGAAAATTATTATTTTTTGAGAGGAGAAGACCCTCAGGGTTTATGGCCACAGTGGAAACAATTTCTACTTACCTTTACTCTGAGATATCAAAACCCACACTATGAAGATTTAAACCACCTCAGGGTAGAGGCATGTTAGTTGAGAGAAGCTTATGGATTAGAAAAAAATAAAGGTAAAATCAACAATACCTACAAATTTATTGGATTTGTGCAGTGAGTTAGAGCAGAGAATTAAAGGTGACTCTGAATTTGTAAACATCAAGGCATAGAAGAATTATGGTATCCTCAAAAGAAAGATGCAAATTAAGAGGAGAGGTGTGTGTGTGTGTGTGTGTGTGTGTGTGTGTGTGTGTGTGTGTGTGTGTGTAAAGGATATAATGACGTTTTCTTTGTAAATGTTGAATTTGAGATGTGTTTGTGATATCCAGTTGCAAGTGTTCAGGAGGAAGTTGGTGATGCAGGAAGTTGATAAATTCAGCAGACAGATGAAGGCTATATATAAAGACCTGAGAGCCAAGATGGCAAAGTAAAAGCACAAACTTGGAGTGGGCTCCAGCTTCAACTATCTCCAATACCTGTAAAAAAATGACTCTAAACAAATTTTAAAGCTGTAGAACCAACAAAGTGACAGAGAGAAACAAATCTCAAATTGAAGGCAGCCTAGCAGGCCAACAGGAGATGTCTATCACACCAAGCTAGGAGTGGAGTGCAGTTCCCAGTGAGCTGTGGTTCTGGCTCCAGGGCAACCCCCAACAGGCACCCAGACTGGCCAGAGCATATGTGAGGAGAGTGAATCACCAGGAACTCTGGTAGTTTCCAGACTTCTCAACACATAAATGCCAAAGAGAAAATAAAAGCTCAGTGTGGAACTCTTTGTAAAGGTGAAGGAACAGTGTGGTCTGGCCCCTGCCCCTGGGGTAAGAATTGGCAGAGGTATGGTGGTGCTATGTGGCTGTTTTCAGAGCTCTTGGCTGGCAGATCATAGGGGGATTAAGCTACCATTCAGAGGATAAGCACTCATACTTTGATTTGCATGGATCTGGATCTCCATCTTGGGTGGCAGTCCTGGGGTATGTGGCCAGTGAGCCAGAGCTTGTGGGTGCTGAATAGAGAGCACCCAACTAATAGCTCCAGCAGCTGTGAAAACCCCAGCAATTTGGACAAAGCTCTCTCCATTCTGTAAACATAGTTCTACCGTTCAAAGAACTCAAAAATCAAGTAGTTGGAAAGATAAGGAAGCACAATCAGACCATACACCCCTTTTTTGGGGAAAAAAAGAATCAAAGCATGGAACTGGAGGAGGACAATGAAGTCAAAACTCCTGTATCAAAAGCTTCTAAGAATAATATGAATTGGTCACAGACCATGGAAGAGCTCAAGAAGGATTTTGAAAATCAAGTAAGAGAAGTTGAGGAAAAACTGGGAAGAGAAATGAGAATGATGCAAGAAAATCCCATGAAAATAGAGTCAACAGCCTGCTAAAGGAGACCCCAAAAAAAATTCTGAAGAAAATAACACCTTACAAAATGGACTAACTCAAATGGCAAAAGAGGCCCAAAAAGACAATGAGGAGAAGAATGCCTTTAAAAGCTGAATTTTCCAGATGGAAAAGAAATTTCAAAAACTCACTGAAGAGAATACTTCCTTTGAAATTAAATTGGAGCCAGTGGAAGCTAATGACTTTATGAGAAATCAAGATACTATAAAACAGATCCAAACAAATGAAAAAATGGAAGGCAATGTGAAATATCTCATTGGAAAAAAAAAACAAAAACAAAAACAAACATTAACCTGGAAAATAGATCCAGGGGGGAATTATAGTTAATCTTTCACAATACTAACTACTATGGAACTGTTTTGTGTAACTACACATGTACAACCTATATTGAATCACTTGTCTTCCCAGTGGGGGTGGGTGAGGAAGGAAGAAAGGAAAGTCTCTGGAGCTCAAAATTTCTAAAAGAAATGTTAATGCATGTTACATGAAACTGGGAAATAAGATATACACGCAATGGTGTATAGAAATCCATCTTGTCCTACTAGAAAATTAGGGGGTGATGGGGGAGGATATAAGAGAGAACAGATTGGGGAAGGAGTATTCTGTAGGCTTGTTATTTTGGAGTGGGATGTAGAGGGGAGATGGGGAGAAAAATTTGTAACTCAAAATCTTGTGGAAGTGAAATTTGAAAACTAAAAATAAATAAATTGGAAAAAAAAAGATATAAAGACCTGAGAGTCATGTGCAAAAAAAGTATAAGTGAATCCATGGAAGCAAATTCAATATAAGGGAAGAGGGTCTAGAAAGATAAGGTGGTTGAGGACAGAAGCTTTGGGATACACCAGCACTTAGGAGGTAAGGCAAAGATCCTGACCAAGCCAAAACAGAGAAGGAGTAGTCCTACAGAATGAAGGGGGACCAGGAAAGAGTCAAACCACAGGAACCTAAAGAAGAAAGAACATCCAGAAGATGATTAACAGAGTCAAGAAAGCAAAGTCAAAAAAGAGAACTGAAGAAAAAGGCATTGAATTAAGTAATGAGTAGTTCATTGCTAATATTGAGAAAATGCATTCAATGGAGTAATGATGCTCAAAGTCAGATTGTAGGAGGTCAATACATGTGGTAAGAAGAGATTTTTAAATGAGGAACAAATTGGGAACTTCATGATAATCCTGAAGTGGAACAGAAGTATCACTTAATATTATTTTTTATTATTAAAGATACATATTGGGGGATAAGGGTGTACTCACAGTGACCCCTTTAGTAGTGAAAGGTACTGCCAATTTCATGCCTGAACATAAGCCCTCTCAGGACGGCTCTGGAAGAAGCAATGTTATGTTGGGTCTGGAAATGAAAGCATCTTTTAATGAGTTGAAGGAAAAGAGTTTTGGATCCTAAAAGAAATCTTCTACTTGGTGTCCAGAGACCTGGAACCATATTCTAGTCCAGTCATTTTTCATGTGTATGACTGGGGGTAAATAATTTGGCTCAGTTTACTCAGCCTTGGTAGTACAGTGGATGGAGTGTGTGGCCCAGAGTCAAGAAGATCTGATTTCAAATTCTGCCTCAGACATCAACTGTATTAGATTGGACAAGTCACTTAAACTCTTTGCCTCAATTCCTTCATCTATAAAATGGAAGTGGTGACAGCACCTACCTCTAAAGATTGTTGTGGGGATCAAATAATAAATTCTTTATAGAAAGTACTTAGTACATAGTAGATGCTATATCAATGTTAGTTATTATTATTCCTATTATTTGTTTTTCAAATGAATATAACCATATTTTCATTAGACAAAACAGTGAGGTTGGAGTGAGGGGAAGGTTTTACCATGATGAGAGTTATGGAAATGCTAAGGGGAGCTATTATGTGTTGAAAGGCAATGTGGTACAGTGTATAAACAGTGAGTCCCTTGAAACCAGGAACAGGTTGATTCAAATCCAACCTCTAGAGCACATTGGTCATGTGTCCACTGACCACTCACTGGCCATCTCACTGTTCTAGGCCACAATCCTGGCCTCAATGGGCCTGCTAAACTCTTGAGTCCTGGCCAAACCTGATTGAAATGTAATCAAGAAATGCTTAATGAAATAATTCAATACAACATACATAGTGTTAATTTGGGATTTGCTGCAGACAGTAATCCCCTTGTACTTGGGTTTGATGTCATTGCTCTAGGCAGCCCTCTCTTTGGATGCAGAGAAGATGCTGGTTTCCATTGGTTTTTCACCACAACTCCCTTCACTAATGAGATAGTAGATCTGATTTAAAAAAAATACTTTGATAACAAATAATTATAGTCCGTAGTATCCTTCAAGACTGAGCTTAAGCAGGACCTTCCACATGACATCCTTCCCCATCCACCCAGCTGCTACTTCTCCCCCTCCCCATAATTCACTTGGGCACATTGCATATGTATCCATGCTGTATATACTTCTATGTGTACCCAATGGCTCCTCCAATAAGCTCCTTGAGAGCAGAGACAGTTACACTTTGGCCTTTGTAACACCTCCAGGGTCTAGGCCAATGCTTGTTGATTGATCAAAACAAAAACAAAGGAATCTTGGGGGAAAGCAGGGTTGTCAGATCAATCCCACACTTTCCATAATCAAAATTTTGGGGACAGAGCATTGCTGAATTCAGTGGTATAGTGTGTTTCCGGAAAAGAATTTATGCTCTCCATCTTCCCTGTACTTTTAACAAGTCTGAAAATAAAAATTGGAGAAAATTTCCTGTCAGAATTTGAGGCTCTGTTCTTTCCAGTATGATTTGAAAAGGGGCAGTAGATGCATTTACATAATTGGGTTCTTATCTGGAGCCAATGGAAACTTGAAAACTTTGAGGTTTGTCTGCTGCTAATCATTACTTTCCTTTGCTGAAGAGGAAAAAAAAATTACTCCCTCCAAATATGCTTGAGAGAGATTCTACAACACATTTTTCCCATCATTTTCCTTTTCTACTCCTTCTGCCTGCATGACATTCTGAGCTGATCTCCAGGGAGTAAGAAAAAGAAAAAAAACAATCTTGGTTTTTATTTAGAGATTCTTTCTTTTAAAAATACATCATTTCTTAAATATTAATAGTACAAAAAATTTCTTCTGACCATCCAAAAATATTGGTTGAACACCTGCCATAGAGCCAAGTTAGGGTGAAGTGAAATGGGCAACTGCAGAGGGCTTGGGTGCATGTGAAGGGAGATGAGAGAGATTTTTTAATGTGTCTTTAAATAGCTACATGTATCTTTAATGCTATCCCCCCATCCACATATAAACATCTCCACAAGCAGTATGAAGTAGCAAAGGGACTCTGAATTTACAGTCAGAAGATTTAGGTTTGACTCTGCTTCATAGATTCTAGAACTGGAATGGTCCTTAGTCTATCAGTGAGGTCACCTTTATTCTACAGAGGAGGAACATGGAGTCTGTTGATATGATCAATTCACCAGGAATATATAGGTAGCACACACCCAAGGTGGGGCATAGGCTACATCTTCTGACTGGATTCTCTACTCTTTCCTTGGCTTTTCAAATTCAGCCCTGTCTAGAAGCTGTGTGACCCTGGGCAAGTCACTGGCTCACCCAGTTTTGCTTTCCTCACCTGTAGATTAGGGACAAAAAGATTTTAATGACTTACTTCCCAAGGTGTTTCCCCTTCCCACCCCAGGAAAAACAAACAAACAAAAACAAAACAAAACAAAAACACAAGTACTCAGCCTTAAAATCTCAAAGTCCTGAATTTATGTTGTTATTGACCAGACCAATGAATTCATTGATTAGATGAAAGCACTTGCTCCCCCTACAGGCCATTGCTCTGCAACTTGTGGTCTTAGAGAGCTGTCCAGTGCCATGGAAAAGTTAAATGACTAGCCCATTGAATATAGCAGCCTTCAGTGATCCAATGATTCAGGAATTCCCTCTCAAAAAAAAAAAAAGCACGTCACAACTCCTTCATGTCAATCCATCCTGCCCCATGTGACTGGTAAACTACTTCCCCAAAGGTGAGAGGGGCCAACCAAACCAATATTCTGAGAGGGACTATTTTGCTTTTTTCTTATATTGTAATGGCTCCATTGACACATTTTATCTGCCACAGGATGTTCTTTTACTCTCCAACTTTTCTTTCAATCCCACAGTTCTTTGCTACCATCCTTTATTCAGTTTTGCTTTAGAGTTCCTGGTTGAATGTCTGGTGTACACTGCTGATACCCACCACATGTATGGTTCCCATTGCCATATGTGTGGTTCTCAGCTTTAATTCTGCAGATACAGAAGTGTTCCAGGTCTTGATCATATGGAAGAACACAAGAAAAATATCGTTATTGAAAATACAAGTCTTTGCTGTCATATGTAATCTGGGGATAGGTAAAAGAGGTTTGCAGTTTCCTCAAAGCAAGAAGGTCCAATACCCTCTTCATTTTCCATGTCAACTAGATGTCACAACAAAACGTAGACCACTGGATCTGGAGAACAGAAGACATGATTTCAAATATGACCTTAGATGCTTAATAGTTGTGTGACCCTGGGCAAGTCATTTAACCTTTCTCTGTGTCTGTTTCCTCATATGTCAAATGGGCATAAGAAATTATCCACCTCCCAGGTTTATTGTAAGGATAAAGTGAGAGAATATTTGCATAATGCTTTGCAAAATTTAAAGCACTATATTCATCATTATCATCAATTCAATTTTGGGTCTAGCCCCCTGTCCTTGTCTCCTATGCATCCCACACATATTTTTCAAAAGCTCTGAAGTGTATCTATCCATTCAGATGCATCTTAAAATATGGGTAATAGATATTCTTTGTGTTGTATTCTTTCCTGTGTGGATGGAGAGGCCAAATACCTGTGAGTGTTTCCATATCTTTATGTTGTCCTAAAATTTCTTAGATCTTGATGCAAATAGCATGCTATTATCTCCAAACTTGAGCACTTAGTGGACCTCAACATCTACAGGGAATTCCTTCTCTCCTTATTCTCTGTCCTAGATCTCATTTTCTGATTCAAATTACCCAATAATGTGGACAGATCCTAAACTCAACTTTGTCTTTAAATTAAAGATTTCCAGAGCAAAACAAAAACAAAGCACATCACAAAACAAGATGATAGGATGGAGGTATTCAAGTCTCCAAGGGATGAGCCAATTTTTAAGAAATTTGACATTCAATTTAAGTAATATTTGTAAAGTTCTTCCCACATGTAAGGAGCTGTGCTGGATACTGGGGAGAGGCTATGAATGAAGCTATCTCCACATACTTAAAAGCAACAAGGGTATTTTCATGAATAACTCAGAATTTTCTCAATATCTTGCAGCAGTGCTAAGCATGGAATCAGAAGACCTGGGTTCAAATCCTGCTCCTGCCACTTAATATTCCTGTTACCATAGGTAAAATCTTTTCCCCTATCTGGGTCATAGGTTCTTCGTATGTAAAAGGATGACTTTGGGTCAAGCAAATTTTAGGGTTCTTGATAGTCTCAATCTTGGTCACCATGTTTCTATGATCACAGTGATTTGTCTACTGATACAAAGCAGGCATCCATACCTTAATAGGTAGTTTCATGACTTATTTTTTTTTACATGCATTTCCCTGTGACTGTTCTTCTGGTGCTGACCCTCTCTCTGGACACTGCTGGCTAATCTTGAATGACACCCTCCTAGGAGAGTGATTCAATGTTGTTATACAGCAGCCAAAGAAAACTAAAGGGATCTTAAGATAAACACCTTTGACTCAGCAACATCACTTCTAGATCTGAATCATAAATACATCATAAAAATGGGGAAAGGATCCACAAGTACAAAAATATTTATCACAGCTCCTTTTGTGGTGACAAAGAATTGGAAATTGAGGGGATGTCGATCAACTAGGGAATGGCTGAACAAGTTGTGGTATACAAATGTAATCAAATACCATAAGAAATTATATATATATATATATATATATATATATACATATATAGGTTCTTGAAATTCCAGGACTCTGAAGAAATCAATGTCAAACTCATTTGAACAAATGTGGCAGAAAAGATGCTACCACAAGATGCTATTTATTATTGATACTTGTTAAGGGGCATCCATGTATGAGAGCTTGTATTCCCCCAACGTCATGGCACTCACCAGTAGCCAATTGGGAGAAGACTCCCTTGCACACCAGCCCGACCTTGCCATTGGAGTCCACCTTATAGATAGATACACATATTATGTCTTGGAGTTTTTAGAAGAAATTCATCCAGTGAGCCAAGCCAACATAAATGATTTTTTTCAGGCGTGCCCCAAAAGTTTGTGTGTTTCGATTCCTGGACATCAGATGGATCTTTTTCAGAGAAATCCTCAAAATGTGTTAATAATGGATTTCTTTGGAAGTGTGAGGAAGGTGGCGTTCACCACGGAGACCATTTCTCTGAAGCCCGATTTGAGCTCACTGGGATATCATCACCTCAAATGCCAGAAGGATGAAGAGTTAACAGAACCCCTCAATTATACTGACCAGCTTCCTGTGGCTCAGATAATTCACCAGAAACCCAAGCCAAAGGAGTGGCACCCGCCAGCAGGCTTCATCCTGGGCCTCTGGGCCCTCATCCTCATGGTGTCCTTCAAGATGTACAACATCAAGTACATGAAGTATGTGTTCTAGAGGGGCACTGGGCAGAGGGGAAGGGGCTGGGAGGCCTGCGCTTTGATGTGACTTTTTCATTGTAATGCAATTTCATACTTGAATCATGTTCTGCTGTTAAAGGCATTTTCATTTTCTGTGTTAAACATGGTTCTGTGTTAAATCATGTTTTGGCGATAGTTTAAAATGTCAACTTTTCAGGGCGAATACTTTGGATCTATTAATCAATGTGAAAAACAAACGAACAAACAAAAGAAATGATGAACAGGTGGACTTCAGAAAAATCTGGAATTATATGAACTGAAGTTGAGTAAAGAAAGCAGAACCAAGAGAACATTGTACACAGTAACAGCTACACTGTGTGATAACTAACTTTCATAGACTTGGCTCTTCTCAGCAATGCAAAGATCTAAGAAAACTCTGAAAGATTCATGATGGAAAATGCTATCCACATTCAGAGAAAGAACTATAGAGTCTGAATACAGATTGAAACATAATAATTTTTCTCTTTTTTTATTTTGTTTTGTTTCTTCTTTGTCATTATTCCTCCCATTGGTTCTAATTCTTCTTTACAACATGACTAATGCGAAAATATGTTTTATGTGAATGCTTATGTAGAGCTTCTATCAGATTGCAGGCCATCTTGGGGAGGGGGTAGAAGAGGGATGGGGAAAGGGAGAAAATTTAAACTCAAAAGCTTATGCAAGAGAATGTTGAAAACTAGAAATAAATAAATATATTTTTGAAAAGTTATAGCAACCTCACTGGCCTTAGCCTTTTCTCTACCCCACCCCCCATATAGTTGCCTTCCTCTGTGAAATTACCTTATATCTTGTGCTTCCCTAATTAGTTACATGTTGCATCCATTGCAATATGAGCTCCATGGAGGTAGGGGCTATTTTATTTCATTTTAATTTTATACCTTTCTTTATATACCTAGTGCTTGATTTATATGTCTAGTGCTTTGTACATGGTAAATAAAAGATGTTTGATGACTGAGTGACTTGCCAATTAAATGGGATGATGATAGCCAGTCTTTCCCTACACTAATTGAAGCTCAGGTGGAATTAATAGGTTTTGAACACAATTTAAGATAGACTCTGAAAACCTCAAGAAGAGGAGGATTGAAGGGAGCCAAGATCATGAAAAAGTAGTACACACTGGACATTGTTATCCTGGAGAGGATAAGCTAATGGGAGGAGGGGACATAGATAGCTATCCTCAAGTATTCATAGCATTGTCTTGAGGAAGATGTATCTGACTTTTTCTACTTGGTCCCGGAGGGCAGCACACCTCGCTTGGCAGCTAGGAGACACCATAGATAGAGCACTGCCCCTTGAGTCAGGAAGGCCTGAGATCAAATTGGCTGGGTGACTGTGGGCAAGTAACTTAACTTCTATTTGCCTCAGTTTATTCTTCTGTGAAGTTAGTACCTATGTCCCAAAGTTGTGAGAATCAATTGAGATAATATTTTGAAAACATTCATAAGCCTTGCACAGAGTTGGCACTATAGAAAGGTTAGCTACAATCATGATGATCTCCATCATCATCATCATCACCATCATGGAACAACTGGTTGAAGTTACAAATAGGGATGTGGAGGCTTGATCAAAGAATTTTATTTTTGACATCTTCCTAACGATTAGAATTATTCATAAACTGAATAGGCTATCTCCAGAGGTAGTGGGAGGCTTTCATTGAAGGTCTTCAGAGACCAAATGACGACTTGCCAAATGAAGGTTAGACTGGATGGCTAACTATGCCCCTTTTAATTCTGTGACTGCTATACTTTCCATACCTGGGCCTGTACTGAAGGCTTTCCTAATTTGCAAGGACTTATTAGAACCCAGGCTCTTTGGGAATGCCCCCTGCACATTTAAAGTTTCCTCTACTCCAGCTCTGAATCATCAGAGGATTTCCCTAGGAGATGAAGGGCTGACTACCACATATTAGTATGTGGAAGCCTGGCAGAGAAGCCCCTGAATCCAGAGTTAGGGTTTCT
This sequence comes from Pseudochirops cupreus, assembly GCA_028627135.1. Taxonomy (NCBI): domain Eukaryota; kingdom Metazoa; phylum Chordata; class Mammalia; order Diprotodontia; family Pseudocheiridae; genus Pseudochirops; species Pseudochirops cupreus. The sequence goes on along the minus strand of JAQQSU010005720.1, from coordinate 1,460 downwards.
GTCTCAGAACAGAGCTTCTTTCTCTTCCTTTACCCTCTGAAAGGAAGAAGACTCCAAAGGAGACTGAAAGGTGGTTTCTCCATCTTTGCCGCCTCACCCTAGAGATGTATGTTAACACAGTGCAGTTACATCCTCTAATGATATGAAGGAGGGAGGCAAAACCTTCTTGCAGCTTCTCCTGGGAATGGACAAATATGAACCTGGGGACTTTTGCCCTTCACAAAATAATTTTCTGCCCTCTAAGCTCCATAATGTCTCAGGCAACTCATTCATAAGATACTACATTTTAAAAAAATATGTTAACATTTGGTGAGGCTATAGGGTCAGGAGGAGAGGCCACATTCTGAATGACCTTCAACTGCAGACAAATTTATATTGATATTATGCCAGCTTACACACATTTATTTAAACAGGTGATATACATTTGGTTGAACTCTGAGGAACATGCTCACAGAGCTCACCTTCTAATCTTACCCACAATGATGTTCTCATTAAAGACTATTTCCTTCCTGTCCTCACATGCACACAAATGTGCTCACAATACACACATTCACAGAAATACATACATGCATTGCACCCAACACATAGGTTTCTGTAGATTGATAATTCTACATGCACAACAATCCATGTATTGGCCAGTACACATTTGCATAGGGCTATTTGAAGAAAGCTCTTTGGTTAGCTTGACAGTAGGGATTGTTGCATTTTAATATTTGTTTTCCCAACTGCTTAAACAATTCCTAGTATTAACCAGGTGGTCCATAAATACTTGCTGATTGATTGAGCACATGAACAGTTGTCATTTTTATTAATACCATAGATACATTCAAAGTGACATACATGGTATCACCTTTGAAGTGGGGTTGCCAATACATATTATCTACATTCTCTGCCATTGTATTCCCTACAAAGGTGTTGTGATGAGGCACTGACTGCTGGTAGGTCTCTTTCCCTCTCAGCCTCAGTTTTCTCATCTATAAAACAGGGACTCTAATTGGAATCTATTGAGGAAGGCATGTCCAAAAGAGCACTTAAAATGTAAATGAATATTTAAATGTGAATGGTTATTCCCATACCACTAAACAATGTGAAGAACACCTGAAAGAAACAAAAAAATAAAATTTGTGGTTTCTGTCCTTGAAAAATCCTGAAACTCATAAATTGCAAGGTAGCAGCATACAAATAAGAGAAGAGTCTATTTTTTCAGTGTGGGAAGCCCTTCTGGTTTAGGAACTCTCCCTACTAATTCACATCTTAAAAGATGAGTAGAGATTGAAGAGGGGTGGAGCTAAGATGGCAGAAAGTAAGCAGTAACTTCTCGAAGCTCCCCAAGAATTTCATCTTTAAAAGCTAAAAAGTACATTTGAGCGGATTTAAGAGTGACAGGACCCATTGGGAGACGAAGAGTGACAGATTCCCAGCCCAGAAAAGTGCCTACTCAAGTCGGGGCAGGGGGAACG